>WOXC01006359.1:600000-890321 GCA_011680675.1 Gymnobelideus leadbeateri
TGTCTAAAGAGACCAATATTTATATACAGTGAAACTATTCAACCAACTTAGATTTTCAAAAAACACATATAGAAGATGGAAGCAAGGACAGATAATAGGGAAAGAGAAAGGCATGACATGGACCTAGAAAAGTAGTGTTAAAAAAAAACAAACAACTGAGAATAAGCCAAAGCTTATTTGGAATGTATGCCCAAGACCACAATGAGGATTTTTGGTTTTTTGCTTTTTGGAGAGGGGAGAGCAGGGCAATTGGGGTTAAGTGACTTGCCCACGGTCACATGGCTAGTAAAGTGTTTAAGTTTCTGAGGTCAGATTGGAACACAAGGCCTCCTGACTCCAGGACTGGTGCTCACTGTTCACTGTGCCGCCTAGCTGCGCCAACAAGGTATTTCTTAATTTTTAAACTATATTGGGGGAAAGGAGGCTCAGAGAAAGCATTTAGACCTGATACTCAGTTCTAATAACAGATGACAAAAGCTAGACCTTAAATTGTATTTTGCTTCTATTTCCTCTGTCAAGGAGAACAGATAAGTACAGTAGTTGTCACGGATAGCTGGATTCAGAGCCAAGACAAGCTGGAGACTTGAATCTCTGATGTATCCTGGCTACGTGAGCAAGGCAAGGCATCTCTGACTATGAGTTGCAGAATAAGTACCAGCTTGCATTGGTAGAGGAAGTTTCCAATACCTACAAAATCACAGGTCTAGTACCTGCTCTGGGGCAAGTGGATTGAAAAGAATATAGAACAAAAGTGGTTTTCCTAACTTCCTATTTGGCTTCAGTTCCTCTCTTTCTGGCCTTGATTTTTTTTCAAGTCACCTGACCCAGACAACTATATCCTGGGGTAATTTAGTTCAACAAACATTTATTAAGCACTTACAATGTGCAAGACACTGTGTTAGAATATTGGGAGGATACCAGCAGATCAGTAAATGTAGAGTGTGTAGACAATAAATACAAGAAGTCAAAAGCATTAAGAACTAGAATAAGTCAAGAAAGACCTCCTAACATGGGTAACCCCTGAACAATGATCACAGGGTGCACATAGGGATGAATTGTATTCAAGACACAAAGGAACAGTCTAGGAAGAGACCTGAAGGCAGGAGATGAAGTGAGGGTTATAAGAAGCCAGATAGAGAATCTTAAAGGATCTGTAGGATTTTCATGGCCTGGCCAAGAAAAGTTGCTCTCTTTGTCAGAGTATGCTCTGACTCTATGCTGATAAAAAATCAGACATCATTGAAGTATGGCTATCTGGCTTTTTTCCTTATCATATAATAAACTAAGTTATATAAGGGTAAGAACTGTTTTGATATCTTTATCTCCTTCAGTACCTTGTATAGTTCTCCACACACAAATATTTAATGACTTTTGGAGAAGCATTCATTTTTTAAAACCATTCAACCCATTGTGAATCATTGCCAACTTTTTTTAGAGGATAATATTAACATTATCAAATAGGTAACATTATCAAAGAGTATCCCATCTTTTTAAGAGCATTCTCTAGAGATGAGATAGTAGAACTAATCTTGTCTTGCCTTAACTCTGTATATATATAGTCAAACCTCGAAGAAGAGTTGGTGTGAGGGGAATCTCTCAAAGTATCCCAGAGTATCCATAATAAAGTTGAAGAAAAAAGAGCCAAAAAGAGTATAGAATTTCCTCCCAAAAGCCTGATGTTCTCCTAAATGACAGTAAAAGATGGAGTGGGCCGAGTAAGGGAGGTGACAGTTTTCTGTACTCTGTTCTAAAAAAAAAAAAGCACATCTAGAGTCCTGGGCTCAACAAGGTTGTTTTAGGAAGTACATAGATAAACAAGAAGTATGTCCAGAAGAAGGACATGGAGATGCTAAGGTGGGACGAGTCCCATAGGGATCAGTTGACAGGTCAGGGAATATTTAGCTGGTTTCTAGAACTAGTAGGGAGGATTGTTTATACCACTGTTGACAATCTTTAAAAGTCTGGAGAACGATGTGAAAGGTTGCTGGCAAAGGGAGACCAAAGAGTATGTCTTCAAATTTTGTCAAATTTCTAGAACATAATATTAAACAATTGGTTAGTGAACATCCATATAAAGAAGCAGAGATCACTATGAGCCAACATGGTTTCGTCAGAACATTTCATGGTTGTGTTAAGCTTTTTTATCATTGATTTGGGTAGAAACAGACAGCATGTTTTATCAAAGTGGTACTGAAGTAAAAGGTTGGAGGAATATTTGACATGTTGGATGACAAAATAAGGATCCAGCAGGCCCAAGAACATTAGGCCAAAACCAATGTTTTCATGGATTGTAATAAGGGAACCATAGCGCACGGGTCTAGGAAGGTGGTAGTTTTCTGCATTCTGCCCAAATTATGCAACATCTAGAATGTTATATTTCATTTAGAAAGCATGTCTAGCAGCAGAATGACTTGGGTAGGGATGAATAAAAGCTGTCTTCAAGTGTTTTATGGCTATCAAGTATAAGAAAGAATAGATTTTTCTAGTTTGGCTCTAAAAATCAGAACTAGGAATAATGGGGCATTACAGGGCTATGTAAAGAAATTTTTGCTAAAAACGAGATATGTGCTAAATGGTAATGAGCTTCCTCAGGAGATTACTTAATCGTTGGAGGCCTTTACACAGAAGCCAAATAATGACTCGCTAGAGATTCCCAGAGGGTTACTTTTCATATACAAGTTGGATTAAATGGTCTCTGATGTCTCTTCCAACTCATAGATCCTTTAATCCTGTGAATAAAACAAATATTTATTATCACCATTTTACAGATGAAGAGACTGAGATGCAGAAGAGCACAGGGTTATAGTTCTAGAGCTTTTAATTCACTTGGTGGCTATATTTAATTTTTACCTTCACAAGTCTGGTTTTTAACCTAATTTTATTGTCAAACCAAGTTACTTCCAGATCTCTAAAATTTCTGTTCAGCTTCTTTTCTTTCCATGTTATGTTAGTCTAGTTTTCTTAGGCATCTTTTCAGAGTTGTGCTGTGTACTTGATTCAGTGACCAACAGCAACAGTTTTGTATGTGAGAATGTCTTAATGTATGTACTTTGAACAGCTTTGAGAGAAAAGTTTATTTATATGAAAGCTATGCAAAATCCATAGTTGAATGCTCTGACTGTCCCCATTGACTGGCTTATAAAGAGCAGCTCAGTATGTCAAGGCCTATTGTGTTGCCTAAGCCCTTGCTTCCCTGGATTTAGAACATTGTTTTGGAGGTGGCTAGATTGTTCAGTGAATAGAGCACCAGCCCTGGAGTCAGGAGGACCTGAGTTCAAATTTGGCCTCAGACACTTAACACAAAACTAGCTTCAGGACCGTGGCCAAGTCATTTAACCCCAATTGCCCTACCTTCCGTCTCCCCCACCCCCCCACACCCGCTCCAAAAAGCAAAAAAATAAAATAAAATTTGTTTTGGTTATTTGGGCATAAATTAGTACAGTGTAGTTAAATTCCTGATACTTGATTGACTGTCAGTAACAAAAGAAAACTAAACTTGAAAATGAGTGGGGAATATTAGAATTAATAACTTTGCCTGTAAATATACTGAGTTAGTTACTCATTTTTAGCAGTGGCCACTGTGGTAGAATTTCTGGAACAGTTGTAACACCAGTAATGTTTAATATTAACATCACATTGTCGGTGCTTAGGGAGCATTATAGTGGGACAACAGCAAATTCAACTCTCCTCCATACCGTTTATTTATGATTTCCATGATCCTGCTTTACACCCAACAAATCCTTCTTACTACTGCTATTTACTGATGGATGCCTTCCAGGTACACTATCCAAGTAAATATAACAGGAGCCAATTAACCCTGTTCTGGGGAGTTTCCCTTAACTTACCACAATGGAACTGTGGATAAGGGGGTGGGGGTGGAATGGAGTGCTGTGATTTAGTCACCTGTGAGTTTATAAAGAGATGTAGTTCTAGTTTTTAAGCAACAAATCCCCTAAAGAATTTCCCACCTTGTGAAAGCTTTTCAGAATGTAATGCTTTACTTCTTCAGAGAGACACAGAATAGTAACTTGATGGCATTTAGAGTTTGGATTTTTGGGCTTTCTTTGAGCTGTTTTGACCAATACCTGCCTGCTCCAGTTAGCTGAAACAACACTAGATTTAATTTGTTACTAGTCAACCAATCCATCCACCATCTACAGTTTTGTTATGAAGAAGTCCTCTTGGGGAAGTTGGCTCCTGTAGTCAAACTATTTCAGTGTAGAGATTATTTCATTAGAATATGAAAAACTCTAACTTGTAGTAGGGATTTATGCTCTTGGTCTTTTTCTCCATCTGGCAGTATCTGCTCAGATCACCTTCATTGATGTTCCTTCAACTGACTTTAATTATGTAAAAAGTACCCAAGTTCCTAAAGATAAAAGACACGTTGATCCAAGTATTAAGTATGTTTCTCTTAGGGAGGCAGCCAAATACAGTGGAAAGAGCACTGGATTTGGGTTTGAATATTGACTCTGCTAGTTATTGCATCTGTTACTTTGGGCAAGTCACTTCATCTTTCTGAGGCCTCATTTCTTCCTTTGTAAAATGAAGAGGTTGTCTATATGGCATGAGGGTCTCTGCCAGCTCTTATTCTACAATCAATAAACTTGTATAGAGTTCCTTATAATAAGGGTGGCTAGTATTACTTCTGTAAAGAATTGAAGGACATCCCAGAGATTAGGCTGTTAACCACTAAATCAGTCAATCCCAAAACATTTATTGGGGTCCTCCTAAATTCAAAGTACAGTGCTAGACCCGAGTTTATTACAGAGAAGTTGGGGAGAGGACAGATGTATTAAAAAGATAGCTGTTTCTATAAGGGGAAAATAGTTCTATTGGCAGTAAATGAGTTAGGGGGCAAGAGGAATGAATGAATGAGCCATTTATTAATTGCTTACTAGGTGTACTGTGCCCAATGCTGGGGATACACAGAGGAAAACAAGATAGTTACTACTCTCAAGGAGCTCACAAGTTAATGGGGGCAACAACACATGGGTTTCATTTGCAAGTTAGATAGAAAGGGTCCCACTGTCCTAAGGGGCAGCAGCAAAGCAGATGGCAAATCAAATTCTTTACTGTTATTTCTGCTGATAATCATACCCATTTCTGATATTGAATCATTTGACAGTGCCAAAAACTTTTACTGATTAGAACTGGGTCTTCAGTAGCCATGGGTATTAAGGAAGAAGGAACTGCAGCCCCCTGAGAGATAGTTGCCCAGCTTCATTTCCACTGGGGTTGCTTCCTTGGATGATGGCTGCTAGGTCTGAACTTAGAAGGAGGTCTAAGGTGCCTTCCTGATTGGTTAGTGTAACAGCACTGCTATTTACAACGGTTGTGGGGGTGTAAGATCAATAACACCAGCACATAGGAGGGCTGCTAGCACAGGTTCTTTGATCTGCTTTTCTAAAGGAAAGGAATTCAAAAGGGGTCAACAAAATCTTACTTTGATCAAACATATATATCATTTACTTAGTTCAGGGGGAAACGTAAGCTTAAACTTCAAAGAAAATACAAACAGAAATTACAAACAGAAATAATAGCATAAAGACTGACAAGGCTTCTAACTGTCTGACCAATAACACATACATCATAGATCAACAGACAGATCCAACTATCTGACCATTGTATACATACATAGTTACCAGAAAGAAGCACCAGCATCTGGGTTTTCAGAGCTGGGGGGCTTCTTAAGGGCTACCCAGAGTCTCATTTGGCTACATCACAGGAACACTGTTCCCATGATTGAGCCCCAAAGCAAAATGCTAACCTCAGAGTATATATATACTTCTTCAGGGTCAGAGGGCATCACAACCCTCATGACCCAGGCTCATGGTGAGTCAAACTCATGTGACTTAGGCTTCTATGTGACTTAAGCAGGTCACATGGGCCTGTTAATGGATGGGAAAGATCTTCCCATTAAGCAAAAAATACATTAACAATACAGTTATGCTGTTATGAATGTTGCTTATTTACTCAGAAAAATCATAAATAATATAGTTTTTCTTTACTAGTCTCAGAAAACTACTAATTTGAACCAAAGAGAAAAGCTAATAAAGTCTAACAGAATAAATATTCATTTTTTAGTTTAAAGGATAAAGGGCTAAATTGATCTTAAGGAGGGAGGAAAGGTGGGAGTAGAGAAAAGATACATAAATTTCAGATTATTAGTCTTTGGGGGAAAGCCTCAAGTTATTTATTTGTTCTTTCACTTTGTTTAATCAGGAAACAGGACAATAGAGTTTAATTAAAATTTTTGTGTATTTCATCCAGTATTATCTTTTTTCATGCAGTGATATGATTCAGCCTTTGAAAATGTTAGCATGATATATAGCATTTGTACTATGAAGGATGGTATACAAACAAAACAAATTTTTTACAGCTAGTCTTTAGTTAAATCTGGATTGGTCTAAATAAATAATTTAGGAAATCTTTGGTCTATTTAGAAAAAAAAAACAAACCCAACTTTGTTCAGCCTGTAAAATTCTGTTTTTAGTGCCATTTCAGTTATATATCACACCTTTGTTTCTAGGTTTATTCATGCAGCTTCTCTTAGTACATCAAGAAAATAAAATTTCCAGGAAGAAATTAATAGTCTTAGGAAATAAAAAGTAAATATCTTTTTCTTTTGACATTGATTCCTAATTAAGGTAGGAGACATTAGTTACATAATCCATTAAGTTGAACAGAAATTTCAGTGCTTGTTAATGATAATAATGACATTTCAGAAATTTAGGCCCTTATTAATGTTTTTGTTTTCCATACCTAGGTATACACTAAGTATGTACCCTTATCCATATTGTTAGTGTTGGAACTGACCTGGATACAATACATTTAAAAGCTATAAAATTCATATGAGAGCTTGACAGAAGATAGAGGCCACACCTTGGGAGTCTGGAAGACTTGGGCTTAAGTCCTGTTTTTTGACTATGAACCAGTGTTACTATGAAAAAGACACTTCTCTCAGTATTTGCAGCAGCTCTTCAAGATGGCAAATTATAAATGGGTTGCCTATCTGCAGAGGTGGAAGGCATTTCTACACCAAGAGTTTCCTAGAGTGATAAGATCACAGGTGTGGTCTTTTCCCTCCACCACGCCCCCCCCAGCACCCCCAAAATAATGCTTACCATCTAGTCATGTTTTAGTAAGGACCTTAAACATTAGGTAGCTAGCACATTTAACCAGTTGTGCTAGCTAGCCATCCATCAAGGATTTTCTGAGCTGGTAAGAGTTTTTTATTTGAAAGTGGTTGTTTCCTACGTTGAATCCTGTCCAAACCAACTTAAGGGGTTTTAAATTGTCTGGTAGTGTTTCTCTTTTTGAAAGTATTGGCATTCTCTTCATTCCTGATTAAATCATATTCCTTTACTTGCAGTGTTTTGGGGGTCCTGTTTATACTCACTTTCATCAAATCCACGTATATAAATTTACTGTATTTTGTTTTTAAAACTCTCAACATGGCAACCTTAAGAATTTTGCAACTGTTCAGAAACAGTATGTATTTATTTGTATGAACATATTTGTTACCCAGAAACACTCCAGAAAATGGAGATCAGAAATTGCTATGGCCTAGAGGAAATTTTCTTAAAGTTGATTTCTTTACCTCTGAACTGTCATCATTCTATTCTCAGTATTCTTTAGGTATAAGCAAAATTCTTTTTCTCCTTTTGAACTTTGATTATTGGGAAATGAAGTCTTCTTTTCGTAACAGTATTTCTGTTAATCTAGGCAGTGTGGCATGGTTTCAAGAGCTTTGGGATTGGAGTTGAAGTCAGCTTTGAGCCCCAGCTCTGCTACTTTTGCCAGCTGTATAACCTCAGGCAAGTCATTTAGTCTTTCTGGACTCTCAATTTACTCACAGGTAAAATGGAGCTATAGCTTCAATTACACATATTCCCCATCTCATTATTGTAAAGATCAAATAAGATAACAAATGAGAGAGCATCTTGAATTCACTGTATACCATGATAATCAATATGCACCATTATTATTATAATTTCTAATAATAAGCTACTTGTTTAGGAGATGGGTGCTGAAATTTTGTTGATTGGCAGTCCTGACCATAAAGAAACAAATTAGCTGCCTAGTAGCAGAATTAAATTCTTAACTATTGTACCAAATACATTTACTTTTTAGCAGTGGACAGCTTTGGCACAATAACTCACTCAGACATTTCCATCTTTAAATGAGTGTTTTGAGATTATCAGTGAGTTCAAACTTAGTTTATAGTAAACCTTAGTTTTACTTTGACTAAGTGTCTCTCTTAGCCTATTAATATTCATTTCAACTTAAAATTAACCTACCATCAAATTACTCTCACATACTAAAAGCAATGTAATTTTGAAAGTTAAATCAAAACAAAGCAATCTTGTGTGCAGAAAGATAAAAATCGTAGACTGTGGTTACAGAGTGCCTCTACAGGAATTGCATACATAAAGTGATTTCCTCCCATCTAGTTAGGGAGAGGCAAAAGGGAAATGCCCAGGCCTTATCACAATCCCATTATGTCAAATTAGAACTTGAGAGCTCATGTAAACAGTTTAGAGAAGGAAAATCCAGTTGCAGCTGGTGTAGGTTTGCATTGTTTTAAATCTGAAAGGTGCTCCTATCCTCTTAGAATAGTTACTCTATCTGGTGGAAGACAAGGGTGAGTCCTATGACTGTGAATTGGAGTCATTTTAAAAGACACCCCTGTTTGTAGAGTCTAAATGAGAATGTTCACTTAGGTGCAATAAAGAAGCAAGTGTTATCTTTGTATGGTATTCTAGGTGTCATCTTTGGGTTACCCAATAAGGAAATGGCCAGATTTCATACTTGAACAATGAAACCTGTAGATTGCATTTGTACATATGAAGACACATGTTTACCAATACATAATTATTTTACAAAGTGGAAACAAGCTAGGGGAAAAGGTACCTTAAAAAACCCAAATTTGCTTCTGGAAACCTTAAGATAGTTTTTGCATGTTCCCTAACATTTCTAACAGGTTGTTGAATACTTCCGGAGTTTTTCAGATTGAAATAAATGATGATCACTGGAAAAAAAATGAAAAGAGCTCTTTTTTGCAGAGTTTTTCCCTTGGGGTGGGAAAGAATGAAGGTAGCTTTATGTTTCTTTTCTGTTCGTATTGTGCACCAATCTTGACCAAACAGTGTTTATACAGGTGGAGTCACTTGAGAGCAATTAGAGGTTCACTAGTTCATTAGTTCTGGCACAGATTGTCTGTAGCTTTATTTAGCTTCTTGGGGCAAATTACACCAAATCACTGGTTTCTTAAATAAATTATAGCTACCAGAATTCACCCTTGGGGGAATCTGAAACTTTTTTTTTGAGTCAACAGTTTTGACAATGATAGAATTATACTCAGAATGTACCATAAGTTACTTTTTCTTCTTTTCTCTTCTATTCACTTTTAATCTGTGGTGAACCCCCATTACATTATACCAGGGTTTTTCATGCTAGGGCTTGGAACTGACTCCCTAAAGAATTTATTGAAGCAATATTAAGAGGGTTGGAAAGCCTGGAGTGCAATGAAGTTTACCCCCATGTAAATTAAGAGAAATTTCTGTCTTCCAGCAGCTAAACTTTTCATCTCTCTATTATAAATTTGTGAGCCTTGACTATCATCTGAATTGACATGAGAGACAAAACATGATGGCAGCACATGCCCCCTGAAAAAATTGTGGGCTCTAGTAGGTTTTCTATATTTATACTTTCTTTCACCTTTGTCTTGCAGGTAAATGCAGTATGCTTTATAATAACCACTTCAAATTAAGGGGGGAACTTATTAACCAAAAAGTAGAAATGACTGCTGGGAAGAAGGTGTCAGTGCCTTCACTTTGATATAGTAAATCTTAAGAGTGTAACTTTCATATGTTTAAAAATGGAGGAGGGGATCATTCTGTATCAAAAAGGCACAATACTAAATGGTTTGTCTCCATTTGTTCCAGGGGTTTTTGGATAATAACTATCAAGCAGCAGGTGACCAGCAACAAATGGTTATTTTACGCTTATTACGTTACATCTTCCGCCTTGTTCGTCGAATGCAGTGACGATTCTTTGAGAAGCAAGGAGTGCACAGAAATTTTTACTTGCTACAAGTCATCAAGTAAAAGTACCACTTGCATCTTCAAATCATTACTATGCAAGCAACAGATTTTTTTCCCTAAAGGACAGAGAGGCTTTAGGACTCCACGTTTTTTGAAGACCCTATAAATGAACTTGAAAGTGAATTTTGTGCATCATATAATGAAATTTTATAAAAGGGAGTTCATTGTGAATGTAGATGTTGGATTTTAAAAAATATATCAATCACCATTCTTTGAAGCAGGATTTTATGCAAGAGTGGTGTTTACATTGGTGTGTTTTTCAACTTCTTTACTAAGAAGGAACAAGTTTTCAAAAAGGAAATGGAAACTTTTTGACAAACTCATGAGTGATTTTTTTGTACTAAATTTTAAAGAACCTATTGCTCAGTCTTGAAAGAGGAGGATGTATATATCCTGGAGTGGAAACTGAGCCAGCTTATTTGTAAGCTGCCTTAGTTTATTTGCGGGGGGGTGGGGGGGGGGTTGTTGTACAGTTTTCTTTTTTCTTTTAGCAGGGAGAAGGATGTCTCCCTTGTTGTTCTGTCCTTCTTATTCTGTACTATCTTTATACCAAAATCAGCATAATAAAATGGAGCTGGTTAAAAAAGGGGTAGGTTGTCAACCTACACCAACATGCTTCTCCCTTTGTAAATACCTAACTCCCTCTTTAAATTTATTTGCATCGGTGGCAGACTGACTGTCCAAGGGTCAAACTTAGGCTGCTTTTGAGCACTCTCTGTCTTCTATGAGGATCTTCAAAGTTTTGTAGCCAATTTAGATTCTTATACATACAGATAGGTTCCAAGTAAATTAACATGATTTAAAAATTAAATACAATAGAATTCAAATAATTTTGCCCATATTGGTCCTGACAGTAGTTCCTGGATATTTTGGTTTTTTTTTAAAAGATCAGCCTAGGCAGTATTTGTTTTAACTTATTTTAATGGATGTTTGCTTCAAGAAGACTGAGGTGGCTGAAGCAATAAAAGAAACAATAAGTTAGTCTCCGACTTTGGCTACTCTCTAGAGATTGTTGATGCAGGGATGAAGTGCTATAGTTGTAGAATGCCAGGTTAGCTTAATAGAAAGAGCCAAGATTTTTCAGTCTCCTCTCACAGAGACCTGTTTGATTGCATGACCAAAGTTTGAGCCCTGATTGCCCGATGATGTGACTAAATAGGAAATGCCTTGGCAGTTGAGGTGGGATTGGAAGAAGCTCCTACAGTTGACAGTTTTAAAGGCTCAGTGAGATTTTCTTTAGAATCCCACTAAGCTGTGACACCTGATAGTCCCAAAAGCAAAATTCCTTCGGAAGTACAGGTTTAATTCTGGTTTCACCAGTACCATAGAAAAGTTCAATTGGGCATAATTATGAAATGTTCCAACACATTTACTATCTCCAAGCCTCTGAATGCCATTTTCTTTCTCACCTTTTAGTTTGACAGGTAGATTTTTAAATGTACTTTGTGCACTGGTCATCAGTGCCTCATCCATGGTAGGTGCAATTTTTCCTTTAGATATGATCCTGTTCCTGATTACTCTATCACATCTCGAAATTTCCAGTCAGGAGTAGAAAAACACAGAGTGTATCTAAAGAGGTTTATGTTTATTTTTAATTGATTTCAAAGAAAAAAAGTCCATGGAGTTTGCATTGTGTATCCACAAATGGGAGAGGGAGGTCAGATGGTTTGGGGGATTGTTTCATGAAGCCCACTACTTTTTCATGGTAAAAAGTCCGCTCAGTCTTCTGAGCAACTTTTTGTTTCAAGTTCCTTTTGGATTGTCAAATAAGATTCAGCAGTGCCAACAGCTATTGTATTCGCTTTTGCCCCTTAGAGGATCCAGTGTTCCTGTAATTCTGCTTAACAATTGAAGAAAAAATATGTTAAATATGTGGTTTCTTAATTACATACACTTTTTTTCTTGGTATACCCACCTTTCCCATATATTCAGAGGAATTTTTCCTTTCTCTTACCCTGAAGGATATTTCTTTCCCCTCTTAGTGATTTGGAATTAGGTTTATAGGAATTGTGTTGGATCTCAGCTGTGGTTTCTTGAATTAGTCTTGAAACATTTAGTAAGGTCACATTGTCCATTGTGACTTGAATTGACATTCTTGAACAGAAACTGTAACAGAAAGTGTTAGAATTTGTGTACCTTGCTGAACGCACCAAAGATGTATGGTTCCACCTGAATCCCCTACTTATGCTAATTTCTACAACTGGAGCACTTTACTTCTGTTTCTTTTAACTATTCATCTCCCCTGGGAGTTGGAAGCAATGAAACTTATAAAAGGACATTTTTGTAAGGCTCTGCTGGCCCAGTGCCCCAGTGGGGATTCATGTCCTTTCTTGTACATTTACCTCAAGCATGGTCATGCAACAGGTTTGCCTCCATTGCTTCAGGCTGATGAAATAAATAAGCCTAATGGTGAACTAGAGAAATTCTATGAATTATGGAAGCAGTAAAGAACAGGATGTTGGCACCATGAGTTTGAGAGAGAAATACATTTCTCTGTACTGTATCTCTTAGAGATCATGATGCCTCTTGCAGGAGTATACCTTGGGTATACTTTTTTTTTTTTAAACAGAACTAGTTCCACTTTTTGAAAACTTAATGCGGGTTTTGTGCCTTGACAACCTCTACCCACGTTGGGTTTGTAGTAAGTCCCCCATGGCATAACACTGAAATGCAATAAGCAAATACAATACTTAATTTCATGAGCAATTTTTTAGATAATATATCCTTTCTATCCTGCCAAAATTTTATGAAGAATTTTCTTTGGTTATGGAGAAACCAGTTTAAATTTCTTCTGATATAAAAATTTGTATAAAATTGTCTCCTCATTCCCTCCCTTTACCTCCTCTTCTATTTTATTGTAAATATTTGAATATTTATTAGATTAGGACATCTTTACTTTATCTTATCAACTGAGCCAAATGTCTGTGTGCAATTGTGTGTGGTTCTTTTGTCTTTTCTGTAAGATTTTGTAAATAAGTAAAAATCACTGTTTTCTAAACCTTTTTTTTAGAATTGACATTTGTAAATATGTAGATTCTTTTCTGTGTAATGTGTTCTACTGTTTCATAATGCTGTAACTTGTAGAAATATTGTATATTTATTTTCTGCTTATTTAATTTCTTAAGTTCTGTAAAGTTATGCATTCCCTTTCCCTCCCCCAGATTATCTGCTTTAACACAGGAGTGATTGATCAGTTTAACGCACTGTCTCTTTCAGTGCTGTCTGTATGGTTTTTCTACTGTGGTCCTCCAGATTTCATTCTTGTTCATTTTACTTTAATTAAACTTTTACATTTTGCCAATTGTGATTTTTAACACTGAGGGAGCTGATAATAGCCAAATGCTGGACCCTATTCAAAGCATTAACCAAACTGTTCCAGTTGTAAATGATAGCAGATTATATTTACCCTAAATCCCATCTTTAGATATAAAATATATTTAGCATTTGGGAAAAGTTTACTGCCACTGACTAGTCAGGGTTGAGAAAAACAAAAAGATGACCATCAGATTATAAAGGCTGCCAAAGTCTGGGATCCATGGGATAAGTGGACAGGAGATAAGCTACCTTATTTGGCTCCCCTGGTATTTTTCTCCTTCATTTGACAGGAAGGAAACAAGACTAGAACCCTGTTTCTTACTCTTTGCCTTGTTCCCCCTCTCCCCCAGCCACTTAAGTGGCACAGTGAATAGAGCACAGGCCCTGGAGTCAGGAGGACCTGAGTTCAAACCTGGCCTCAGACACTTGACATGCTTACTAGCCATGTGACCTTGGGCAAGTCACTTAACCCCAATTGCCCTGCCTTTCCCCTTCCAAAAAAAAACCAATCTTGCTCGTGTGCTTTACTTTGCAGTTGGAACATGGTTCATTCTGCCTGCCCCTTAATGGAATCGTAATCCATAGCATTCCTACATTACTGTTAGTTTGGCCTTGGCTTAATTTGTGTTTCCCTCAAAAGAGATTATTTTGAGTCCAAATGAAAAACCTTTAATTGGCTATTAGGATGTGCTAAGTTGTGAATGTTTCTAGAAAATGCATTTACTGATAGGCTCTGCATGTAACAAGTGAAAAGCTGCCTTTGCAGCTTAGCTAGGTGCCTACATGTGTGTCTATTACTCCGCACTCATATCCATGACGTATGGGAGCTTTGGTGCAGGCACACAGGTAAATCAGCTGTGTAACTTGATATTTACACATACACACATTTCCTTACACATGAAGCACCCTCAAAGTTCTCGTGTAAATAAGTTGACTACTTTGGTATTTTTTTGGATTTTAGAGGATCTGAACATTTTGTACCCTGGTTTCAAGACCACTAATACTGTATACAAACTCATCAGGTACCTATATGTACATAGCACTGATCTGTAACTTAGACTGATTAATCACTTACTTTGTTTCATAGAACCCAGCATATGTAGCATTTTTATTGCAATTTCCCTGGCTTACTTGTGTTTTGCACTGATGAATTTTTGACAGGGTAATTGTCACCTTACTTGTGCAATACTGCTGTAAATAATTGCAGATTTTTTAAGGAAAAACTCAATCTTTTATGTTCTTTAATAATGAATTTTATATAAATAAAACCTTCAACTAGTTTTCCTGTGTGTTATGGATTGACTGACTTAATCAGATTGGGGGGGTGGGGTGGATAGGGTGGATAAATTGCATATTGGAATTGTGTTTGGTTGTCCATAAAGCCAGGACCCAGGTAGTCAGAATAATGAGCGCTGCGAAGTGGTCACGTGTATTCAAACCTATACTGTTTGAAATTCTTATTATAATAATTATTGCCAACTCAATGGAAATATACATTGTGAATTTGAATGATGCTACTAACTCACCAGATTTAATATTCACATTAATTGGAACCTTGGCTGTATGGGCTTTACACTTTTAACTCTCACATTAGATATAATTATTTATGGTTTCAAGAGCACTTTGTTTATAAAAACCCCATATGGTAAGGTAGTAAATTTTTAAAAATCCACATATTTCCTCATCTGCATATGAGGAAACTGAACCACAGAGAGACCATATAACAATCAAAGCCAGGAACTGACTTCCCGGATGTCCTGACCATTCCCCCCATGCCATGCTGCCTTTGAGGAGGGTGGAAGTATAGAACAAGCAAACTTTTATCTTCATTCCAATCAGTAAACCAAATACTCTGAAATGTAATATACACTACAAATGTACCAGGCTACACTTTCAAGGCAAGATGATACAGTGTTGCTAATAATACTGTATTGAGAAATAGTCCAATCCGGCCTTAATAGCTTGGTGTTTTTACCAATCTACATCTTTACCTTGGTAGTTTAAGCCCTCTCCTATAAGAGGTCTTGAAGTTCCTATTTTGTTCTAGTCCAAAATTACACTGTGGCATAACTTTAGAAAGAAGTAGTTCCCTTCCTTGCCTCCTCCCCTTCTGCTATGCATAATGAGACTTTGTAAGTATAATCACTACTTGTCTTAAATAAAGTCTTGTGACTGCCACTCTATACCATTTTGTTTCATTGTTGTTAAAAACAGTGGCATTCAGGATATGAATTAAACCCAAGACGTTTGGGAGAAATTGCAGCCTGGCTTTGGAGGAAGAAATATAGAATACAGAAATCCCAAATGAGTAATCGGAGGATCTTTGCCACATGTACTTTAAGAATACTACTAATTGCTGAAAACAGAAAAAACGGCCTAGATTTATTAATATAGTTAATCTTTTGCTATGTGCTTGCTTTACTAAATCTGAATTGCATTTGTAATAAGTTTGTAAGAAAAATTTTGGAACTTTTTTGGCCTGATACTCAAAATCACTTGGTTGACCACCAGATGCCTTGTTTTGGCCAAAGGTGTTCTTGAAGACCATCTAAGGCATGGAAAGGCATCTGTCTCAGTGATGGAGGAAATATTCAAACTGAAGAAATGTTTCATTATGAATAATTGAGACAACTGATAAAAGGGTACTGTAATCTTCAAACCTATCCCTTCCACAGTACCACTTTCCCCATTGTGGTTTCAGTATATTGTAGGTTGGCATAAGAAATGAAATGGGAATTTTTTGGAAGTTTTGCAGAAGCCACAAAAGATAAGAAAAGGCCAACAGATGACACAGGAAAAGTTTAGAAGCTTAGAAATGTCTTTTTCATGTTATTTTTACCTAACATTCACCTACATGTAACCTGTGACCAAATATTTAATCCAAATTAAATAATTAAATATAATAAGGTACTGTAAATACCTCATAAAAGGAAAAGTCAGACTTCTCTGGTTTGAAGGGAGGGCCAAGAAATTTTCCATGGATTTTCCAGATCGAAGGGCTACCATACACCTAACCCTTGTGATGTGGAAGAGATAATTGTGTTGGAATATAGGCACATTAGGGAGAAGCCAGGCATCAAAACATTTATCAGATACTTAAGTATAGGACATTTTACTGCTTGGACCTGAAAGACAAAATCGTCCCTTCAGGGTGCTTGCTTTCTACTGAAGGGAGGAAAAGGAGATAAAGCATAAGTTACCAAGAAATAAATAGAAATATATTTAAAGTTATTTCAGGATGGAGCAATTGCTAGCAATTGGAACTTAGAGGAAGTACCATGTGAGTGGTGATTTGAAGGAAGCTAGGGCTTCCAAGATGCACTCTAGTCATGGAGCACCAAGGTGCAAACAGTTGTAGGCCATTTAATTTTAATTTATAAAATATCACTTGCTACTTCTCTAAGAAATTCTTAGTACTTTTTGGGTGTTAATACATACTCTAACCCTGTAGAATGGGAAAATCCCCTGTGACTTTGAGCAAATCATTTCATCTCTCTTTGCCTGAAGTTGGACTGGATAGCCTTCCAATTCCTTTCCAACTCTATTTTTATGCTCCTATGAGATTAGGCTATTTTTATTCAAGATTGTAGACTAATAAATTACGAAATAGGAATAAAGTCAGCTGTCATTCCTAGGCCAGTTATGTTTAAACACATTAGTTTGCAGATTAGAGCAAAAAGGATTGGGGGAGGGGTATAGAGAGAGAAACAAGCACAGGGTTTTTAACATTAACACGAGCCGTCTGTTTTATATCTCTCTTTGACAATTAAGTCATACAAGAAGGACTATAATTCACCATTTTATCACCTATTTAAGACAAGACTCCAGTCTGCTACATGCTGCCACAGGCATTTGTATCATCAATTAAATTTAGTTTGGGGACTCTTTGAAGTTACTAACATTTAAAATATTTAAGGTATTTAGCCTATAACATGATTTAAATCATTCCTGAGGATTTATAAGTAAAAGGTTTTTCTTGACAGGCAGAAAAGTAACTGATGATATTAAATACTGTTTGTAAATTTAAAAAATGTAGTGACAATAAGAAAAAAAAATCCCAGTTCACATAAAATTCTCATCTGATAGAAGTCATATGAGTCTCACCCTTCCTATATCAACCACAGAATTAGTAATGAATCTGGTTTAGTGTGGTGTTTCCAAAGTGCCATGTTGCCTACGGGAAGCCATCGGCACACTAAAGTTTTACTATGATGTGGTTATAAACCACATTAATTGAGGAAACTAACGTTTTCTTGTTTTCTTGCCTGTCCAGGAGAATCCCAGGTCACAATTTTCACAGCTCCCAAAAAATCAGCTGCAATTCAATGACCTTAGTTCCTTGCTCAAACAGCACAAGTTATTAGTATTCAACAAAGAACTGCCCAGGATCATGTGTAAATAAGGGTTGATTTCTTCAGGGAGTCTTCAATTAAAACAATAAAATTCAGGCCTTTAAGCAGACTTAATATACAATAAGGTCCTGATTAGGGCAAGTAACAAATCCTGTAAAGTGGTCCTATGTATTTAAATTTTATTAATATTTTAGGTTTAGAGCTGGAAGGGACCTCAGAATCATCTAGTTCAACCCCATTTATTTTTAATAAAGTTTATAATTATGTAAAATATTTCAAATTATATTTTAAATTATAATCATGTAAAATATAATCATTGGTTCCAGCCCAATGGAAATAGTACAGTCTGAATTTTAATAATACAACTACTTCATGGGATTCCTTGTTCCTACTAACTGGGATCTAGCTGTATTCTAGAAACACCAGAGGCAGCTAGCTGGTACAGTGAGTAGAGTGCCAGCCCTGAAGTCAGAAGGACCTGAGTTCGGATTCGGCCTCAGACACTTAGCACACAAAAACCTCTCCGTGCGACCCTGGGCAAGTTATTTAACCCCAATTGCCCTCCAAAAAAGCAAAAAAAAAAAAAAAGACCAGAAACTTGAATGGCCACTTCTTAAGTAGAGTGAGGATTCCTTTTTCAGTATTGCATTAGACTAGATAGTTGAGGACTTTCAACTTTGTGATTCTGTAACTTAAGAAAAATAGAAATGGATAAGTATTAGCTCAATTGAGGACTATTACATGTGATAGCAGTACAGTTTTTTTTTTTTTTGGACAAGACAAAAAAATCTGCGCACTGTTTTCTTTTATATAGAAAGTGAAACATTTCAAATATATTAGTTTTTCTTTTTTCAATAGAATCCATTTCAGTCCAGTCCCAGGAATTGCTTTTCATTTTAGGATTCACGTTTCAGTAACACATATGCACCCATTACAGCCAAAAGAGCATACTTGAATTTGGGATAATAATTCATGGCTATGGTAACTAACCATCCCAACATACAGCAGAAACCCTCTTGCTCTTCCTATAACATCCTTCTTTTCTAGCCAGTTTTGACCTTTGTACAAACCTCTATCATCAACTTCATTATTATCTCCTTTAGTCAGAAATTTGACATTTCCATTGTCTTTTTCATGAACTTTGATGACTCTGTGAACTATAGGAATATCTCTTCCTTCAACTTTAAAAACAACTATTTCACCAGCTCTAATAGGATCTCCCCGGAAATTTGTTAAAAACAGGTCTCCTCTATGAAATGCTGGTTCCATACTGCCACTCAACCACCACAATAGGGCTTTCACTCCCAGTGACAATTATCAAGCCTTTCCATATCATAAGAGCAGAAGATACAATCACGGCAAAGTTTAAAACCTGATAATATAGCTGGCGCTTGTTCATCTTCCTTAAGTCCCCGAAGATGTCTATGACGGCTTCCCAAAGCTGGTCCCCCGGGACACCATGTATCACAGGGAGGAAGTAGGGGGCTGAGCAGGCAAGCGGGCTTCAGGCAAGGGGCTGTTACCAGAGCAATGTGACACACCTGCCTGGCTCCCCCTTCTCCCTCCCTTCCTGCTTCCTCGAAGCCTTGTCTGGTGGTAGTACAGTCTTGCCTTAAGCCTTTACACTCCCAAATTAGCCCTGCTTTTTATTACAAGTGAGTTTTTAAAAAGCTTTTTTTTCTCCTCAAGATCAATCCGTATAGGGGCGGCTAGGTGGCACAGTGAGTAAGAGCGCTGGCCCCCCCAGTCGGGAGGACCCGGATAGGTTTGACTGCAGATGCTTAACACCCACACAAAAATAACTGGCAATGTAACCTCGAGTGAGTTACTTAACCCCAATTGCTTAAAAAAAAAAAGATTAATCCGTATAGGTATTTTATTGAGAACCAATAAAATACACCCTAGATAAAAATTATGCTTCCTGATCAGCACATAGAGAAACACAATTTATCACAGTACAGAGGAAAGAGCTCAATTCTGGAGTCAGAGAATCTGGGTTCATATCCTGCCTCAACACTTATGTGTGTGACCTGGGGCCAGTCACATCCTCTCTGGACTTCAGTTTTTTCATATGTAAAATGGATTTGAACCAGCTGACTCCTGAGGTCCCTTCAAACTCTAAATGTAAACTCCTAAAATTGTACAATTTAATATGGGGGCTTGCATCCCCTAGAAGAAGGGAGGAGAGTGGGGGTTTCTCTGAAAAAACACTGTAAAGGAAAAATGACAGGTCACCTGTTAAATTCCCCTTTTTCTTTGGAGCAAGTTGTTTTAATAGCTCAGCTTTCCTCTTAGTGACTGTTTCCTATAAGGTATATCTATGATAACATGTTACACTATAAATAAAATTTATTTCTTTAGTTTATTTCCTGAAAGAATTCATCAAATGTGCTAAGTTGAAATAAAAACTACAACACAATTGGAAAATGATGAAAGTTCTTCCTTGACACCTGGCCTGGTACCAGGGAGTTGCAAGTGACAGTACTGAGAGAGGAAAATGAAATCAAGATTGTAATAAAGGCTCTGCTGTATTTCCTTAAAACAGCAAAGATATTTCAAAATAAGCATGTCATACGTTTTAGCCACAGGCTAGACAAGATCAAACTTAGTCACTTCTGAATTCACTTTTGAATCACAGTTTAAAGTTCGTCTTTCTCTACCATTTCAGAGTTGTTAATGATTTTCTTAGATGAAAATAAGGTACAGAGAGTACAAAATAATTGGGCAGGATTCTTACCTTCTATATGTTAGAAATGTTCAGGATTAAGTAGGGATTCTGACAAGCTTGACTGTGGAATGTTTTAACTGCCTTTCTCCATTTGTTATAAGGTTATAATTCAATTAAAATTTATTAAATGCCTACTATATGCCTAATCAACAAGCATTTAAGTATCTATTATGTGTCAGTCAAGGCAGACTGGCATACTGGATAGAAAGCTCACTTTGGAGTCAGGAAGGCCTGGATTCAAATCTAACCTCAGACACTCTGGATGTGTGACCCTGGGCAAGTCATTTTAAACTATCAGTGCCCCTAGGCAACTCTAGTTGCAGAGAGGATGTGATTACTGTTATTCTTTTCAAATTTTTTGATGTTATAAATCATAGGACTTCAGCATGGATTCACATAGACTAAGTGATTCTAATAACCAGAAACCTATAAAGCAGTGTGCTTTTCCACTGTCCTGACTCATCCTGGCTCTGTGTTAAACATATACACAATCCCAGCTTCTGATTGGATGAGGCTAGCCATTAACCATTCCTGGGATTCCTGATTACTAACTCAAATCCTTACCTAATGTCAGCTTAGGATTCAGAAACTCCCTGACTTGAATCTGGTATCGATAAGTGACCTAGGGCATTTCCCTACCACATCTGGGTCTGATTAGTAATGTCCCTTCCCATACATTGCATCTATTATTTGTTCCTTAAAGCTGGCATCTATTACCTGTTCTCTACGAAGCCCATCTTCAAGGTACAGTATCTCCCTCTTCAGACCCCACTTAATGATGTATTGCCCACCAAGACCTTTTCCGTGGTCTCTATCTCTCTATCCCTGTTTGTGGCCTAATCTCTGATTGCTATAGTGTGTGTGTGTGTGTGTGTGTGTGTGTGCGCGCGCGTGTGTACATCACGTATGTGCTTTGTTTTTTGCCTACTTGCTCTGCTGTACAGTAATAAAGTTCACACTTTTACTAACTTTCCAAATACTAATTTCTTGTAAATTCTCAAACCAGGGGTCTTTGCTTTAACCCCAGCATGAGATTAAATCAAATAGAAGGTATCTATCTGAATTGGTAAAAAAAAAAAAAAGTGTTCTTCATAAAGAGCACAGATGAAATCATTGGTTCAAGTTACTAAAAAAAATATTAGTACTATTAGGGATGGAGGATAGGAAAACAAAAAAAGTTTACATTCTCTCTGAGGGAAACAACACCTATATGTATCTACAAAATATTTAAAAAGTAAATATAAGGCTATGAAGAGGAGTACAAGGGGAGGAAAGACTAGAAACTAAAAGCAGGAATAAGATGGCTGCTAAGCTGAGGAGGCAAGGTTGAGGAAAGTGAAAATTTCAGGCAGAGTTGTTAGTCTATTCAGAAATCAATAGTTTTTCTATATAATAATAATAACAGCAAAATACAAGAAGGAAAAGTAGAAAAAGAAATCTCATTCCAGAAAACTACAAAATGCATGAAATACCTAGGGATTGATCTACAAAAACACATAAAAGACTTTTATAAATTCAATTACAAAGTATAAATAGATTTTTTTTTCTTTTTGGAGGGCAATTGGGGTTAAGTAACTTGCCCAAGGTCACAAGGCTAGGTTTTTTTTGTTTGTGTGTGTTAAGTGTCTGAGGCCGGATCTGAACGCAGGTCCTTCTGACTCCAGGGCCAACGCTCTACTCACTGCGCCACCTAGCCGCCCCTATAAATAGATTTTTAAAAAAACAAATAGCTGGAGGAATCTTCAGTGCTTATGGTTAGACTGTGCCAATATAATAAAAATTTCATTACTTCCAAAATTAATTGACACTTTTAATTTTATACCAACCAAATTACCAAGGGGATACCTTATAGAACTTGAATAAAATAATACAATTCATTTTGGAAAAGCAAAAGAATATCAAGAGAAACGATATAAAAAAAAAAGGCAGAGGTGAAGGGGAAATAGAACTTCTAGATTCCAAACTATATTATAAATCAGTAGCCATCAAAACCATCTGGTATTGGTTTAAAAACAAACAGAAAGGTAGCTCAAAAATAGATAACTCAATGTACAGACAAGACAAGGGAGAATCAGAAACAGTAGATGTAATGTTTGATAAAATGGAAAACAAATTACTGGGGGGAGGAGAGGGAGAAGAGCTCCTATTTGATAAAAACTGTTGGGAAAACTAGAAAGCTGATTTGCAGAAATTAGACTTAGGCCAACACCTTATACCATATTCCTCAATATATTCTAAATGAATATATAACTTTAATATTAAAGATTATACTATTGGGGCGGCTAGGTGGCGCAGTGAATAGAGCACTGGCCCTGGAGTCAGAAGGACCTGAGTTCAGAGCCGGCCTCAGACACTTAATCCACACAAACAAAAACCTAGCCGTGTAACCTTGGGCAAGTTACTTAACCCCAATTGCCCTAAAGGGGCGGCTAGGTGGCAGTGAGTAAGAGCGCCGGCCTCGGAGTTGGGATGACCCGAGATCAAATCCGGCCTCAGAAAATGAGCACCCACACATAAATAATGACTAGCCGTGTAACCTTGAGCAAGTTACTTAACCCCAATTGCTTTAAAAAAAAAAAAGATTATACTATTTAAAAAGTTAGAAGAGAAACAGATCATATACCTCTCTCACAGCTATGGGTAAGAGATGTATTCTTAACCAAACAAGAAATCAAGGCTATTACAGAAGATAAAATAGATAATTTTGATTATCTGAGACCGAAAAGCTTCGGCATAGACAAAATTAACACACCTAGGATAAGAAGGGAAGTGGTCAAATTTAGGGAAAACAATCTTTGTATCAAAATTTTCTGATAAGAGTTTAGTTTCCAAGACACATTTGACGTGTATATGTGTGTGTGTGTGTATCTATTTATACACACACACTAAATATACATACATTCTCTAATTAGATAAGTGGTTAAAGGATAGGAACAAAAGGTTCTTAGAAAAAGAACTGCAGAGTGCTCATCGTGACATTACTGTTCCAAATCACTAATAAGAGAAATACAAATCAAAGCAAACCGTGAGGTTTTATCTCATACCCTGCAAATCGGCAAACATGACCAAAAAATGGCAATAGTCAACGTTGGAGGGGTTATAGAATGACAAAGACACCAATACATTATTGGTGGAGCTGTGAGATCATAAACCACTTTAGAAAGCAGTTTGGAATTATGTACATAAAATGACTAAGATATTCATACCCTTTGAATCACCATTACTGGGTTTATGATCTAAGGAAGTTATTGATAAGAAGAAAGTCCCCATATATACCAAAAAACATACAACAACACTTTTTTTATAGCGAAGCAAACAAAGTACGTGCCCATATATTAGGGAATGGTTAAATAAATTGTGGCACATGAATGGAACATGGAATATTATCATGCTGTAAGAAATGGTTTATATGACGAATACAGAGAAGCATGGAAAGATCTACACGAACTAATGCAAAGTGAAGTAAGAAAAGCTAAGAAAACAAGGTAGGCAATGACTACAACAATGTAAATGGAAAGACCACACACAAAAATCAAAAGTGAATGTGAGAAAATTATAAAACTTAAACATGACAAGATATGAGAAGACACCTCCAACCTACTCGTTTGTGGATGTGAAAGGTTCACCAGAATTATACATTACACAAGTTTTCAGATTTTTTTCAATATGTGAATCACTCATGTTGACTTTTTTTTCCTCTTAAGAAAACCCATTATATGGGATGACTTTCTGGAAGGGGAAGGGGTAAGAACATTGGCAGTACTATGATTATGTATGAAACAGAAGACATCAATAAAAAATTTTTTAAAAAAGGAATTTATTAAATAACTAGTCTATATGCCAAGTTAGAAACCAAGGCAAACATATACATATGAAAGACAAATAGGTGTATGAGGGAGTCATAGGGTTCAGAGAGAAAAAGGAACAGGTTTTTTGCAGACCAGAGAGTGAACAGATACTGTGCCAGGCATTAGAGATACAAAGAAAGAATGAAACTCTGCCCCTGAGGAGCTTACAATATGGCCAGAGGAGACATGTTGATCAGTAAGTGTACCTGCTATGTGTCAGGCACTGTGCTAAGCCCTGGGAAAGCAAAGAAAGGTAAAAGCAATACTAGGTGGTATAGTGAATGGAGCACCAGGCCTGGAGTCAGAAAGACCTTGGTTCAAATCTGACTTCAGGCACTTTCTACCTGCATGTCCCTGGGCAAGTCACTTACCCTTTTTGCCTCAGTTTTCTCATCTATCAAATGAGCTAGAGAAGGAAATGGCAAACTACACCCTAGTATCTCCGCCAACAATACCCCAAATGGGGTCATGAAGAGTCAGACACGACTGAAACAACTGAACAACAAAGCAACACTCTCTAGGAATGGAGTGGAATGGAAGAGACCACATGCAAACAACTCTATATAAACAAGGTACATCCAGAATAAAGTGGCTAAATAATGGATAAATAAATTGGATAAGTAAATAACTGGATAAAGGAAAGACAATAGCATTATGGGGGGATCAGGAAAGGCTTCTCATAGAAGGTGGGATTTTTGCTTATACTTTGAAGAAGCAAGAAAACAGAGATGAGAAGGGAGAGTATTCCACAGATAGGGAACATCCAGGAAAATGCCTTGAGTCTGAAAATGGAATGTTTTGTGAGAGGAACAGCAAGGAGATCATTGTCATTGGATCACAGAGTAGCTAGAGGAAAGTAAGGTATAAGAAGATTGGAACGGCAGGAGGGGGCCAGGATGTAAAGGGCTTTGAATGCCAAACAGGATTTTGTATTTGATCCTAGAGGCAATAGAAAATCAGTCGGGTGGGGTGGAGGATATGACATGATCAGATCTGTGCTTTAAGAAGATTAATTTGACAGCTGAGTGGAAGATGGCCTCAGTATGGAAAGACATGAGGCAGGGAGACAAATCCACAGGGTATTGTGATAGTCGAGATGATAAGGGCTTTCACCAGAGAGATGGTAGTGTCAGAGGAGAGAAGAGGAAGTATACAAGAGATGTTACAAAGTTAAAATCGTTAGGACTTGGCAACAGATTAGATATGGCAGGGTGAAAGAGTGAGTAGTCAAGAATAGGTTGGGAGAATAGGTTGGGAGAATAGGTTGGGATCCTGGTGAGGAGGAGGAGGGTGGTGCCCTTGACAATAATTAGGGAAATCTGGAAGTGGGAAGGGTTTTGGGAGGGGGGGAATCAGTTCAGTTTGGGGCCTGTTGAATTTAAGATGTCTATCTGACATCCAGTTGAAGATGTCTAATAGGCAGTTAGAAATGTGAATGTGGAAGTCAGGAGAAAGGTTAGGGCTATAAAGTAGATCTGAGAGTTATTAGTGTAGAGCATATATATCATTATATACAACATAGATACATGGCTATTTTGAGGGCAAGGCTTTAGTTGCTGGGAGGACCTGGAAAGGCTTCGTTCTTTTAGAAAATGGTATTTGAGCTGAGCTTTGAATGAAACTAGGGATTTCTAAGAGGCAGCTGTGAAGAGGGAGTAAGTTCTGGGCATAGACGAAAGCCAGTGAAAAGGCTGGAGATGGGAAGCAGACTGCTGTGTGTGAGGAACAGTAAGAAGTTCAATTTGGCGGATCATAGTGTGTATAAAGAGGAATAATTTGTAATAAAACTGGAAAAGGAAGGTGGGGTCAGGGTGTAAATGACTTTAAATGCCAAACAGAGAAATTTATATTTACTCCTAATGGTAACAGAGTTATAGCAGTAGAGTAGGGGAGCGACATAGCACTTTAGGAAAAACCAGTTGAGTAGCTATGTGAATGATGGAAAGGAAAGGGAGGAAATTTGAGGTGGGGAGATCAATGAGGAGGCTATTTAGGTAAGAGATGATGAGATTCTGAACTAGGTATGGGGAGAAGGAAGGGGATGAATGGAAGAAATGTTGTGGAGATGAAAATAAGATTCATCAACTGACTGGATATGCAGGGTGAATGAGAATGAAGAGCTGAATGATGCTGGGTGAATGGAAGGATTTTAGTGCTCTCAAGAGGAATAGGTAGGTGAGGAAGAGGGAGTCTGTGTGGAGGGTGGGGGTGATTTAATAAGTTCTGTTTTGGAAATGTTGAATTTGAGATGCCTGTGTTTAGGCATCTAATTAAATTCAAAATGACCATTAGGTAGTTAGTGATGTTGGACTGGAGGTCTGGAGAGAGACTAGGGCTGCGTATGTGTCTGGGAGTCATTAGCATAGAGATGATAATTAAAGCCACTTGAGCTATATATAATATAACCAGGAAAGAGAATATGAAGAAAGAAGAGTGAGCCCAGGGCAGAGCCTTAGGGTACACTCACCAGGATATGATCTGGATGATAATCTGCCCTAGGAAAAGGATAACCAAAGAAAAATGGTATCAGGGAAACCCAGAAAGGAAGGAGTATTTAAATTTAATATTTAGATAGTGGTTGATCTCCCATCAGAATAGCTTCAGAGTTGTTAAGAAGAATGAGGACTGAGGAAAACAGTGAATATCTAAGAGGAAGAGATGATCAGCAGTATCAGAAGCCTCAATGAGGTCAAGAAGAATAAGGATTGAGAAAATTCCACTGGATTTATGGATTAAAAGATCACCTTGGAGAGAATAATTTCAGTTGACCAGTCATCATGTGAAAAGAACATCTACTTTTTCTTTGACTATCCTGATTATGTTTCTATTAACAATGGAACTCCAGTGACTTCAGCCTGTACTCAACAATGAGTCCAAAATCAGGGCATCAGGTCCTCAATGTTCTCTATGACTCTCAAGCAGAGGGCACTGTGGAACAATGGAATGTATGCTAGAAACAAGCCCTGTGTTCCAATAGGCAATAATGACAATAGGCAATCTCCCTTCTGGCTGGAAAGTCTACTCTTGAAATACCTCCATCTTCCTCCAAGTTTGTTCCTTATTATCTCAGAAGGGGAAGGAAGTGAGCCATTAGGTTAAGACTAATGGTATATAACCCAATGGTTACTTACCCTCCTTTCTCCCATCCAATCCACATCCAGCATGAGGGTAGGGTGGACAATCTAATCTATAGGCCCCACCAGTCAGAGTAGAGGGCGTTGATTAATACCACCACCCTTGATGCTTTGGTCTCTGCTGGTCAAACCCTCATAATCTGCCTAGCTAACCAGCCATCTTTCACATTCACCCTGTCCAAGGCCCCACTAACCTCCCCTAGGACAGCCAATTTATAGCCTGGGGAACCTATTGGGATCACACAAGTGACCTGAATAATGGTCCCAGAAGGGGCAGAGTCCTAGGCAAAGGAAGTGATGATAAAAAGATTCCAGCTGAAATGGTAGGCCATGGAACTGGGAGGAAGGAGAGGGTGTGTGGATACTGCCCAATATAGACAGTTCCCCTGTAGGTCAGTGGGAAAGTAAGTAACTAGATCTAAAAGGCAGGATATAGGCTGATGGGAAGGAGAAGCCTAGAATGGTCTGTATCCTTTTTTTATTTCCACAGGCATCACTGGACACTGGATGGGAAATGAATGGGATGTTCTGACACCATTCTCACTATTCCTATTGACCTGGTTGACTTTATCTTCAACCCTATCCAACCTATATGGTGAAGGCAACCAGACCTAGGCAGTAGCATGAATATGTTCCTGCTTTTTGAGAGGGAGCTCCTGTTTTAATATTTTTCTCCCTGTATACTGTTATGGAGTCAATAACACTGAACTCTTTCCTATGCCTAACTCAAGCAGTAGCAATGGAAACTAATTTCAGCAGCTGGTGATTCTGTCACCTGACTCTAGGAACACCTTGATGGGTAGATCTAAAATGCTTGATAAACCCTGGACCTCTGCAGAAATAATTCTGATCATAATCTATTGTGTGCTATAATGCATCTAACATGATCTCACTAATTCCTTCACTGTCCTCCTTATATGAGAGCTTTTCACTTGGATAATGGAGTTCTGGGAAGGAGCAGGAGGTGTATGGATTGTTGACTGGTGAAAATCAGTCTGACTAGTATGGTCCTATCCTATCCCCCAGGATGCATGAATGCTAAGGCTAATAATTCCACATATTGGGCATTATTAGCCCCATTCGACTTCTTGCTAAATTTGTAGGATTAGGGTTTAGTTCCCTACATTCCTGCTCCTCATTCCTCTCTCCTTACTAAGAAATTTAGAAACTATCCTCACTTTACTGGTTCGATAGATAACAAGACAGTCTTCCATTGTATGTCCCTTTGTCTAAAACTATATGTTTGAATCCTGAGGGACTCTGGGCCTTCTACCAGAGTATAGAACCTCTCTACCCCCACCCCCACTGTGTGCTGCTCACTGTGGGAATGGAAAGCATACAGAAAAACTGTCCCCACTATCTTTAAAAAAGCACCCCAAAACCCCAAACCAACTCTTTATTGATCATCCCATCTCCACTAATTATCAGCCCAATGTATCTTCTGCCCTTTGTGGCTAAACTCCATTAGGTTCTGCTGTTTCCTTTCCTTTCACTCTCTTAACTCACCAATCTGGCTTCCAACCATTCTACCCAAACTTCTCTCTTTAGTTGCCAAAGACAGTGGCTTTTTCTCAGTCCTCATCCTTCTTGACCTCTCATCAGCCTTTGACACTATAAATCACCCTCTTCTCCTTGATAGTCTGTTGTCTCTAGGTTCTGGGGACACGGCTTTCTCCTGGTTCTCCATCTACCTGGCTGACTACTCCTCAGTTGCCTTCCCTGAATCTTATTCCAGATCATGCCCATTAACTGGAAGGGAGCCAAGGACTCTGGCCCCACTTCTTTATTTCTCCCTTTATAACACCTGTAGATTCTGTTTCCAGTTCTATACTGATTCTTTGCAAATCTACTTAATCAGCCCTAACCTCTCTGCTGACCTCCACACTTGTATCTCCGACATCTCAAACTGGATTCCAATAGACATCTTAAACTCAACATGTTTAAAACTGAACTAATTGTCCTTCCCCCTAAACCCTCCTCTGCCACCACCACCCACCCTTCCCTTTACTGTAGAGGCCAACACCATCCTCCCCATGCCTGGGGATTACCACCTAGCAGTCATCCTGGACTCCTCATTATCTCTTACTTGTCCCCTGCCACACCCATATCATTGCCAAGGCCTGTCAAATTTCACGTTTGTAAGATCTCTTGAATACACTCCCTTCCATCCTTTGGCATTGCCACTATTCTAATATCATCACCTCACACATGGATTACTGCAACAGCCTTTGGATGGGTTTGCCTGCATCAAGACTCTCCTCACTCAAACCATGCTCCATTCAGTCAGTAAAATGATTTTCCTAAAGTTCAAATCTAACCATATCACCCTTTTTTCAATAAACTTCAGTGGCCCCTTATCACTTCCAGAATAAAATACAAAAACCCTTGTTTGGCACTCAAAGTCCTTCATGACCTCACCCCTCACATACCTTTCCAGTCTTCTTACATCACACTGGTCCCCACCCCAACATATTCTTCCATGGGGTATATCACTGGCCTTCTTCCTATTGTCTCAGAAAGATTCTCCATTGTAATGGCAAGCACAGAAGTAGTTCACACCTTGTTTCAGTCTGTTAAGAAAGAGAATGTGTGAACTCCACAACTTGTGAATTCCTGGGGAGGAACTAATGATTATAGAAGGAGAGTCCCAGGGCTAGAGATGGCAGGAGCTGAAAAGAGGACTCTTGTGGTGGTAGAGTCAAGGGGAATACTTGTGGTATCCCAGCAGTCTGTTTGTCTGCTCTATGTTGGTGTTTGTTTGTGATACTTTGTACAGAAGCCCTGGGACCTTACTGGAAGCCCTGAAAGAGGATTTTCTGGTTGTATGTTTATAGAAGTCCTGACAGGGGTGGCTAGGTGGCGCAGTGAGTAGAGCGCTGGCCCTGGAGTCAGAAGGACCTGAGTTCAGATCCGGCCTCAGACACTTAACACACACAAATAAAAACCTAGCCGTGTAACCTTGGGCAAGTTACTTAGCCCCAATTGCCCTCCAAAAAAAAAAAAAAGAAGTCCTGAAGGAGGGTTTTGGAGGTCCTGGGACTTTACCGATGGTGTGTGCTGACCTCTTGGACCTTGTTTGTGGGTCTGTGTTGATTTCTATGTTGATTTGTGTTGAGTTCTCAGACCTTGGTGGTGGTTCTGAGTTGATTTCATAGGCAGATAGTAAATTGATGGTGGTGTTAGCAATGTGCATGAATATTATTGTGGCTCTGTTAAGCTTTGTCTTCTCAGAAACAGAAACTGTGAAGGACTTGAGGTGATCTGGACACTGTGAGCTTCAGTATGGAATGGGAACTGGACAAGGAACTGGGAGCTGCCTGCCTTTGAATCCAAGTGATAGTTGGATCTGGGACCATGGAAGAGGAATCATGGAAGCTGAGAGCCAGCCTTGAGTCAAGCTGAAAGAAGACTTTACTTGGATACTGTGTACTGAGAAGATTATGATTTACTGTGACCTAGGGGTGGATGACCTGTGTATTTTCCTCTATCCCTTAAGAGGTTACTGAGTAGTGATTGAGGACTGAATAGTGACTGATTTGTAACTTAGTGTACCCCATGAGTGAAGAACTTTGACAATTGTATTTTGTGACCTTTAAGGAGGCATTTGAGTTACTAAATGACTACTTTGTTGAAAACTATTGTGACCACTTTGGTGAAAACTATGTGGCCATTTTAGTGATAAGTCATTGTGAATGGTATATTTTTATTTTCTGTGATAAATTGTAACATTGTGAATGCTGTACCTTGATTCTCTGTGAATGTTTTGCTCCGATTTGTTATTGAATAAATAGAGTGTTCACTATATTATATAATCAGAACTTTGAAAGCTTTTCACGGCAGCAGTCCTCTGGAAAGCTGCTCGTTCGTGGCTTTACATCCATTTCTCAGCCCTCAGCATTTTCTTTGGCTGTCCCTCATCTTGGGAATGTTCTCCCTTCTCATCTCTGCTTTCCTGGCTTCCTTCAAGTCTCAGCTAAAATCCCACCTTCTGGAGGAGGCCTTTCTCAATCCCTCTAAATTCTGGTGCCCTTCCTCTGTTGATTATCCCTGCATGTCTTGTATATAGCCTGTTTGTGTGTGGTAGTTTGCATGTTGCCTTCTCCATTAGACTGTGTGTCTGAGGACAGGGACTTGGAACAGAACCTGGCACATAGTAGGTGCTTAATAAATACCTGACTAACTGGCAGTTGTTCCCCCCGTATTTGTGAGTAGCAAAAATGTTTGTTAAAAGCTTTCTCTGTAGACTGTAGCTCTTCATCTGGTTTCCTCTGAACCACCCAGGCATTGTGCTAAGTGTCAGGGGTACAAAAGAAAAAAGGGGAAAAAAGGTCCCTGATCTCAAAGAGCTTAACTTCTCTGGGTCTATTCTGTCATACACAAAATGGGCTTTAGGTGGGGTGGGGAAAATACTAGATGAGCTTTCCATTTCTAAATCTATGCTCTGGGGCGGCTAGGTGGCGCAGTGAATAGAGCACAGGCCCTGGAGTCAGGAAGACCTGAGTTCAAATCCGACCTCAGACTCTTGACACACTTACTAGCTGTGTGACTTTGGCCAAGTCACTTAACCCCAATTGCCCTCCAAAAAGCAAAAACAAAAACAAAACAAAACCCCAAAACCAAAAACCTAAATCTATGCTCTGACTTGTTAAAGGTTATACAGCCAATGCATATTAGGGAAGTCTCCTTGATTCCAGGCTGGTTCTTTATCCACTGGACTCTGGCATCTCTTTCCTTACAGAATTGTCACCACCAATGTGTAGAAGGCATAGGGATGATGAAGCAGCTAATTACACATATAGTTTCATGTACTTTGCATGAAGTTCAGGGCAAAGTTAAATATATTTTAAGGGGTGATCAAGGGATATAACTTGGAAAGGAGAGGGGAAGGGAATAAGCATCTATATGGCACCCACTAAGAACTAGGCATCATGCTAAGTTCTTTACAAATATGATTTCATTTCATCCTCACAATAGCGTTGTATGGTCCCGTTTTATTTTATAATTGAGGAACCTGAGGCAAACAGAGGTTAAGTGATTTGCCGAGGTCACATGGCTAATAAGAGTCTGAAGCCAGATTTGAACTCATGTCTTTCTGACTCTAGGACCAGTGGTCCACCCACTGCACCACTTAGCTGCGTCAGGCCTTCAGTCTGGGAACGCTTCACAGATAAGGGAATGGGGTAGAAGAGATGACCTGGGAGGCTGGTACCAGGAGAGAGTGCTACAGGCACAATTCAGGAGAGAACCGTGGGACAAAAGAAAGAGACTAATGTATATGATGGGAAAGAAGAAGAAACTGAAGCCTCCTGCTAACAATAATAACAGCTAACTTTATATAGCACTTTACAGTTTGCAAAGATGCATTGGAGCAAATATCATTCCATTTTATCCTCACGAGAACTCTACAAGGTAGATGTGCTCTTATTATTTCCATTTTATGGATGAGGAAACTGAGGCAGATGGGAGTGACTTTGGCCAGGGTTACACAGCATAGGTCTGGGACTGGATTTGAACTCAGATCTTTCTGAATGCAAAGCTGGGGCTCTAGAACAATGGTTCCTAGGCTTTTTTGTGTGTGTGTTGGACCCCTTAGGTCTTCTGGAGAAGTTCATGGGCCTTTTCTAAGAATTATATTTTTAAATGTATGAAATAAAATACCTAGAAATAATGAATTATATTGAAATATGACTATCAGCATAGTTTTAGAAATAAGTTTGTAGACCCCAGGTCTGCAAAGAACACCTGAAGATTATAAATTCCTTACAAGAAGGGACTGTACCTTATACTTTTTTTTTCCTTTTTGGTGCCCCTAACTCAGTGTTGGGCTTATAATGAATGAGGGGTAATAAATGTTTGTTGACTGACTGATCAGGTCTGAGAGGAGAGGTGAGTTCATTTTGGGTGAAAGACTTATACAGACCATTTAGATCTCAATCTTGATCCTTTGTTTCTTAAGGAAGCAAAGTGGACAGTTTGATGTCGAGAAAGAGCGCTGAGGACCCCCAAGTTTAAATACTGCTTCTGTTTCTTACTTGGGAGACCTTGGACAAATCACTTAACCTCACTAGGTCTGTTTTTGAAATCTGTTCAATAAGGGGGTTGCACCTTTAAGGTTCTCAGTAGTTCTAAAATTTATGATCTGAAGATCTAGGATATTAGGACATATGTATGTAATTAGTAGTATGGACATGAAGAAAAACACAGGCCCTGGTTCTTAATTACTTCGGGGGGGTTACTATGGGACCTCCTATTTTTGAGGAAAGAATATTGGTGCTTCAGGGTATTTGTGGGCTAGATGAAATGAGGAAAGATAAATAGCAGCTCAAAGATAATAAAGGATACTTTCTTAACAGACCCACCCAATCTTGTCCTTTACTTCCTTCTCTTTACAAAACACACACACACACACACACACACACACACACACACACACACACACACACACACACCTAGAGAGCTGAATATACCAGAAGATTTATTTGTTTTAGTCAGTTGTAGGTCATAGGATTGGAAGCTGGAAGAGGTCTTGCAAATCTAGTCTAATCCCCCCCTTTTTACAGAAAAGGAAACTGAGCCTCCCCCTCAATGAAGTGAATTACCCCAGTTTGGTTATTCATTCATTCAGTCACCCTTCTGGCTACTTCTTGACATGTCAAAGGAATGTTTGGCTTTGTCTTCAATTAGAAATACCACTGTTCCTCCTTTATGCACCAACATGCCTAAGATCATGGGAATGCCTGTGTGAGGCCTGTTATTCCCTGTCACAAACATAACATTAATTCCAAGAAAATCAGAAGTCCAACCATACAAATAATATAGCTCCTCAGATGCTGGGTAATTACACTTCAGAATTCAATAGTTATCTCCATCAGAGAATCGCAGCCCAGTCAAGCCGGACTTGACTTTTCTTTTCCCAGTGACTAGGAAAACCCAGCATGATTTCAGCACAGCAAAATAAAATTTATCTGGCATCATCTAGAAATGAGGAACTCCCATATAAGTGAATTGTTTAGATAACTGAAATTTACCCTTTCAAGTTGATGTTCATTTATTGTGATTTTGAGTAGAATCCTACCACAATGAGCTACATGAAAAAAAAAGTGGAAGGGCTAGAATGCCACTATATGTAGGGAATTGAGGGGGGAGGAGATAGAATTTGACTCTGAACAGGTAGTACCAGCAAGTAAGTATAACTGTCAGAACTTCTCCAGGGAATGTGGTCTTCCATCCTTCATGTACTGATTGTCCAGGCAATCTTCCAGTGAGATCTGACAAAGGCCCCTAGAACTGTTGCTAAGTTTCTTGACTTGGATCTTAGTCCTATGTACAACTATATATATATATATATATATATATATATATATATATAAATCTTTGTGTCTCTGTCAGCTAGCACAGAGCTTTGCATATAGTTGCTGCTGTTCAATGAGCTGGCCTCAGGGCTTCCCTTCAGAGCAGAGGTCTCTTTTGCATAAGCTGAGAAAAAGGCCAAATTGGCTGGCCCATCCTTCAGTCTTTTTTTGCCCTTCCCATAGTGCTTGTTTATTAATCCAAAGCATCTCTGACCCTTGGTGGGGAAGGGTGACATCCTTGTTAGGTTACTGGGGACCACAAACTTCATTTTCCCCTCCCCTCAGTTAACTCTTCCTTGTAGGCGGAGTGCTACAGCTTGAGGAGAGTTTCTCACACATCCTTTCCCAGGCCCAAATATCTTCCCCATGGTTCTCACTAAACCCCATTATTCCCCTAAATGGTCTTTGGATTCTGGGATAAGAGGAGGAAGTAGGGCCAGTTCTAGGAAAAATGAAGTAAAGTCTGTGCTTGGAGTTTTTTCACTTCCTCTAGGGTTTCCCTGCCCATCTTCCTTCCCGTAGTCCCCATTTCTCTTTATGACCCAGATTCAAAACCCACCTTTGACAAAGACTTACTGTGTAACTGAGGGCAAGCTAGTAAATGTTAAACGACTCTCAAAAATATATTCCCCAACACATTTTTAAGTTTACTGTGCATTATTTTCTCCATTACTTTTAAAAATCTAAATTAACAAAACATAGATCAAGCTCTGATTTGTAGTGTTTGCCAATTTCCTAGGTGTAAATCCTCACTATTAAAAATTCAAAATCAGCTCTAGTGGGTTCAAGTTGGCTCCAATATATTCTTGTGTGTAACCTTAAGCAAATCACTTAATTGAGTATTGGTTCTGGTATCTATAAAATGAGGGTCATAATACCTACTTGACCTGGTTGTCCTGAGGTTTAAATGAGTTGATGCCTATAGTTTGTAAACAGTAAGCTCTGTATAAATGTGGCTACACTTACAATAATCTTTGTCATCACCATTACCACCTGGCTGCCCAAAATGTCCCCCACAACTTTGGTACACTAAATAATTCTCCACCCCTTCTAACTATTCACCTCCTCTAATCCTGAAATCTGCTAGAGGTTTTCAGTCTCCAGTAGAAAATTCAGGCAACGGGTAAAAAGGATTTAGGGCCAGAAGTCCTAGAAGTGTAATATGGGTTTGGTGATGTGATCTAAGGTAAGGCCCTTCTAAAATGGTTAAGAAGATCCAAGGGTCTTCAGAAGGCTATTCAAGCAGCTTTCTGCTTCTCCCAGAACCCCCATGGACTCTTACCTTTCCTAACAACTGACCCCAGAAATATATTAGTTTTTATAAAAGCAGTCAGATTTATACTCATTTTCTTGGACTGGTAATCATTAATGCCTAATTCCTGTGTAGGACAATACCAAATATGTGTCAGATTAACTTGGTTGTAAGTTTTATTTAATTGTAAAATACTACACTCTGTTCTCGTGGCCTCAGTCTTTCTAGTCTGTTGTTTAGATAGCATGGTCTTCTCACAATTTAAACAAATTAGAGGGAACTATGGGCCCTTGTCATGCCACAAACATTAATCATAAAGTGGGGCAAGTCAAAGGCAAAATTATGAGGTTAACAAAATTGAAATTCAATGTCTTCCCCCCTCCCCCATTCCACCACCTCCTTTCAGGATTCTTTTCTTATCCTATGCTGTTTCCTGCAATTGCCCACAATATCTCTATTTCTAACCTGCTTTCTTTCCAAATATGCTCTCAGCCAAATTGTAAGAGGATTACATAAATTAATTTAAAGTCAATTAACTTATTAATACTAACATATAAATGATCAAAATATTATCTATTTGTCCTTTTTACCCACCTTTTGCCATATTTTACTATGTGACAAAGTCTTAAAAAACTATTTTAAAAAGTGGAATGGGTGGGGGGCAGGGAAATTGCCTTTTTAATGGTCCTTCACATTACCCTTGCATAAGTAGAGGCCCACTATGTCTAGGAGTAAGTCTAACCATGTTTAGAGGAGACCAGACTGATATGGAAGAGCTCTAAGGCATGCCAATGCCCTTTGAAATAAACCCTGAAGTACTGTGGTACCTCAGCATAAAGAATGCTAAGCTTGGAGCAGGTACACTTGTATTCAATGCTGGTTCTGGTAGCCACTTGCTGTGTGACCCTGGACAAATCACCAACTCTCTGAACTTCAGTTTCATTTTCTGTAAAATGGGAATAATGGTATAAGTAGAGTGTTTTGTAACCTAACCATTGGGTATTCTTTTTTTTTTTTTTTGCTTTTTTTGGAGGGCAATTGGGGTTAAGTAACTTGCCCAAGGTCACACGGCTAGGTTTTTGTTTGTGTGTGCATTAAGTGTCTGAGGCTGGATCCGAACTGAGGTCCTTCTGACTCCAGGGCCCGAGCTCTACTCACTGTGCCACCTAGCCGCCCCCAGGGTATTCTATTTTCATTACCACAACTACTCTATTTTGTTTTATGAACAAGTTAAATCAGAGCTAAACTAAGTAGGGTAAATACAAAAGAAACAACATCAGACCATAGCATCTCCCTCATTTTACAGATGAGGAAACTGAGGCTACAAGAGACAAATAAACTGCCTCAGGTCACAAAGGTATTAAGTGAGAGCTGGGATTTGACTCCAAATTCAGGGTTCTGGACACTACAGTTATCTTTTCCTGTCACATCACAATTATATCTAGAGTTGGCATAGGAAATTAAATGGGAATTTGGGAGTTTTGTAGAAACCACAGACAACACAGAAAAAATTCAGAAAGTCAGAGATGCATAAAATATATGTATGGTATTGTCTAATATCAGTCCAGATTTTACAGCAAGGTATTGTAAACCCTGAAAAAAGGAAAAAATTCAGACTTCTGGTACGAAGAGAGGGCCAAAAACTTTTATGTGGATTTTCCAGATTACGGCTACCCCATACGATGTGGGAGGGATAAATGTACTTGATGCTGCCTCTATCTTTTTTCCTTGGTGGAAAACTTTTTTTGATAATCTTTATATGGGGATACTATAAAATTGAATAGATTTGAACCTATAGAATAAAGACCTTTTAGAGAAGAAAGATTATCACAAGCTTTCTTGCCATAGGAAATTAGTCTAAAAATACCCTGTACCAGATACCCTGTCCAAAGTATGTTTCCCTGAAACGCTATCTTATCTAATTACCAACAGTAAAAATAGTCTCTTCTCTTTTCCTCTTTTCCTCTGCATCAAAGGGGCTGAAATCTCTGACCAGCCATCACCCAGATCTTCATTAGTCATGCCTCTATTCCCACTGACAAGGTCAAGCCCCATATTCACAGAGGGTTCCTGTAGCCCAGACTTTTTTCTCTGACAGCGTTTTGTGTCTGCTAGAAGGAAAAGCAGGAGCTAGACACAGAAATCAGCCCTTACAACATAAACCCAGAAACAGCTGAAGAGGGGCTCTGTTTGTATTACTGGACACATTTGCAGCATGGAAATCCCTCCTTTGAAAAGCAGAAACACCAGAGAAGGCAGATGTAAAATTTGAGGGGGACTCTGGCCCAGTGAGTCACATATGTCAAGTTGTATAAAAAATACCACACTGATTAAAAAATAATCCCCCAGACAGGAAAAAAATACTTTCATTGTTACAAAACTGGCCTAAGATTGCATTTTTCCTGAATTTACTTGTCAGACTTCATAAGTAGGCCTTGTTATTAAGGGAGGATAGCAGCAGCATGAATAAGATAAAGTTCACTTTTTTCTTTTTGGATTGTTTGCAAGTTTGTCTGATTCTGAGGCCTTTGAAGGACTGAAAGACTGTATTTATTAAGTAGGTGAAATGATTTCTTTCCGAGAAAACATCAAACAAAGCCTCGGTTTTAATGAGACAGAAGTCTTTCCAAGTTCCCAAATGTCAGGAGCCTTCTTCATCATGCTCTCCAAAACAGAAAGTTATTCTCCTGGAGTCTGCGGTGACTCTCATTTGAAAACAGTCAAAGATGGAATCAAGTATGGCTCGAGACATTCCCTTCCTATATCACTAGAGACTCAATGCCCTGAATTCAATTAAATCCAATTTGACAAGCAGTTAGTAAGTTTCTACCATATGCTGGGCACTGTGCTAGATAAGATCCAAAAATGAAAGCAATGCCCTGCCTTCAAGAAGCCTACATTCTTGAGTTCTTATAATCCCTCTCGCCATCTTTTCCTCTGCAACCAATTTTGGTGCATGAGTGCAATCATTTTCATAGTGGTCTTTTTGGAAAAGGTTTCCATGAATACTGTAATATGAGATAAATAAATAATTCACGAAATGATATCTCTTGTTGTCATTGAATGCATAAATTCATCAACAAGCCTTTGTTAAGTACCTACTATGTGCCAGGCATCGCTCTGGGTACACGAAAACAAAGTGAAACATTCCTTGATCTCAAACAGTTTATATTCTAATGGGGGAGACAACATTTGCACATATATAAACATAATATATAAAAATATTTTTTAAAAAATCCAATTGTACTTTGAGCTCCTTGAGAGTAGGGGTTATCTTGTGTTTCCTTTGTATCTTAGTACTTATTTCAGTGACTGCACATAATAGGCATTTGACAAATGTTTATTGATGGACTGATTAATATATGTATACAAAGTAGTTTGGGATGGAAATGAACGAGGGAGTCAGGAAAGGGTTTGTATAGATTTTTAAATCTATTTAAATTGAAATAGTGTGACACTATAGAAAGTGACATGAGCTGAGACTGAAAGTATAAAAAAAAAATTTCTTCTCCCTGTTTGCTTCTCTATGAAGAAACTGTGAGTCATTCTTCCATTTAGCTGCAACTTTTTACTGGCTTTATTTATATTGACAAAATAAAAATTGATAAAATGCAGTTCTTCCAGTAATCTGCCTACTCACTGGTCACTGGACAAGGATTCCACATTTTGAGCACTAATTTTTAATATAATATTTATGATTGGTCTAAAATGTGTATGATTCTTATCACCCTTTTCTAATTTCTCTAATTAGAAAAAATACAGAGACAAAAAGACAGATTGTTTAATTAAAGGCACAAACACATTTGATGGAGAATTTTAGAATCTGAAGCAAATGTGATATTGACATTTATTTGAGAAACAAAAACAGCTCAGCTCCCATATTTTTCCTTTAAGAGGTGCAACCTCTTTTTGTGAAGTCAATGCAAGAAAAAAGTCATGGCAAGGCACCATGGTGTGGTAGAAAAAATAGAATGACTGGGTCAAAGTAGAGATTGATAGCGAGTTTGAGCCCACCCATCAGAGTCAATGCAGCAGGGTCACCCTCACCCATTCCCAACTTGTCCCTGCTTCCATCCTTGGCAGAGAAGTGTCTCTTAGAGATTCAGTCTAGCAAATGCTTATACAGGAGTAGAGGGGCCTCACTCCTTCACCCCTGGCAAACATAGATACTAAAGGCACCAGTAAATAAAGGTACCACCACTGAAGTCCTTGATACTGTTAAGTAGTTCAACACAAGAGATTAATATAATTTTATTGTTTGAAATGACACTAAAAAAGATGCATTACCATCTTCTTTGTTGTTAAACTTTATGGACCTCTAGGTCTTTCAGCCTCAGTTTCCTCATCTATAAAATGGAGACTAAAAGAGCATGTATTTCATAGGACTGTTATAAGGTTCAAATGAGATAAGGCATATAAAAAAGCTTTACAAAGCATAAAACACTATACAGATCTCAAATCTCAACCCTTATTATTATGAAGGTACAGAAGTAGCAAACCTGCCCAATATGGGCTCAAAAAGAAGTTTGGTTCCTAAGATCCATGAATCTCAGAGCATTAATACCAGACCTTGGTCAGTGTGGCTTCTTGGTTTAGGTATTTTTTGTCCCCACTCACAGCTCAGAAAGCAAACTTCCCTCAGAAGCAGGTACTCATATACACCCTCTTCTTCTCCTGGGATATGTCTGCAATATTTGTGGGATCTTATGTCAGTTCAATACCCATGTATCCATATGTGCTGAATGTATGTGGAAAAAGATGGCGAGACATAAACCAGTTAGATGGTTTCAAAACTGGTAGAATAGTTAAGAGTCAAAGAACAGTCAACTCAACATCATCTTGTCAGAGAGTTTTCAGTAGAGTACCCCAAGGACCTGTCCTGTGCTCCCTAAAATTTTTTATTAATTAGTTATAAGCCTTTCTTGATTTCCCCCACCCCCTACACAGCTGCAAAGAGTACTACCTTGTAATTACCTTGTAATCCTTTTTTTTACTTTTAAATTTTATTTATTTTACTTGTCATTTATGAAATAAAACAAGTATTTCCATAATATAGGAGAATAAAAAGAAATGGCACATGAAACTACAAATATGCAACTTGCTATTTCTTTAAAGTATATAATAGAATTTTCATGTAACTTTATTTTTTATTTTCCTTTTTTCTTCCTTCCCCTCTCTACCATAGAGATGGTTACCATTAGACACAAATATTTATGTATGTATGAGCATATATATATATATATATATATATATATATTACATATATATGTATTTGTGTATATATGTATTATATATATAAAATCATTCTATATATACTTCTATTTATTAGTTCTTTCTCTGGATGCAGATAGAGTCTTACTTCATATGTTCTTTGTAGTTAATTTGGGTATTGATAATAGTCAAAATGATAGTCCCTCAAAGTTGTTCTTAAGACAATATTGCCATCACTGTATACAATGTTCTCTTGGTTCTGCTCATTTTGCTCTTTGTTATTTCATGCAAGTCTATCCATGTTTTTCTAAAATCAATAAGCTCATCGTTTTTATACCACAGCAGTTTTCCATCACAATCATATACCACAAGTTGTTTAGTCATTCCCCAATTGACAGGCATTCCCACAATTTCCAGTTCTTTGCCACTATAAAGTGAGATGCTATAAATATTTTAAAACATATAGATTCTTTTTTCCCCCCTAATCATCTTGGGAAATAGACTTTGCACATACTTTGTACACATGTACACATTGCGTCCTCCATTAGAATATAAGTTCCTTGAGGGCAGGAACTGTTTCCCTTTCGACTTTGCATCTTCAGGGCTTTGTACAATGCCTGGCACATAGCAAATGTTTGATAAATGCGTGATGGATGGATGGATGGGTGGATGAAAGGATAAAGATGGAAAAGGTATGCTCATTCAATTTGCTGACAAAGCTGAGAGGGATAACTAACATGCTAGATGACCAAGATTTAAAAATAGCTTGACAGTCTGGAACATCAGAGGCTGAATCAATTGAGACATAATTGAATACAGATAAATGTAAAGTCTTATGTTTGAGTCCAAAAAATCAATTACCTAAATACAAAATAGGAGAAGAAAACATGGATGGATGACTGTTTTAGAAAATATTTGGGAGCACTGGAAGATTGAAAGCATAATAATAAAGATTGAATCAGCATAATAATGTGGCAGAAAACACATGTTGTACTGATGCGTTAAGTACAATGAGTCTTACACGGTTGCATTAAGGAAGGCAGAGGTTACAGGTTTAGGGCTGTGATAGTTCCATTCTATTCTGCCCTGATCAACCCACACTGAAATTGTAGATTCTGTTCTAGGCATCTTAGTTTAGGTAGAGTATTCCATGGATAGGTTGGAGAGTGTGGGAAGAAGGGTCACTAGGGTGATTGAAAGAATTGTCATTTGGTATAAGATGGTAGAAGAAATGTGAAACCTGGAGAGAAGAATGCTCAGGATGCAAGGCTTAATATTTGTTACATTTTCGTCATTTATTATTTAATTACATGTGAAATACTAATATTTATTAAATCTTATTACGTACGAGGCATAAATATAAGCATAAAGAAGAGCAGTCTGTGCTCTCAAGGAGTATTACATTCTAATGGTTGAAGACAACACACAAAAGGGAGATGATAAGCAGCAGAGGTTGTGGGAAAGGATGAAGGGGAGAGGGTGACTCCTGAGAGAGTTTGATGTTCCCGGTGAAGGAAGCTGAAAAGCTCTCTCTGAATATTTAAAGATTTATTTTATGAGAGATTAAAGTTGTTCTGCTTGGCCCTGGAAGGCAAAACCAAGAGTGAAGGGCAGATATGGAAGAGGTAAGTTGAGGCTTGATTTAAAAAACAACAACAACTGAACAGTTAAAATGATCTAAAAATGGGAAAGGCTGGTCAGGAGGTATTGGGTTCATCATCTTTGGAGATCTTCAAGCAGAGCCTGGATGATCACTTGTTGGGTTTCTTTGGGGGTTATTGGTTGAATTAGACAACAGCTAAGATTTCCAACTCTCAAAATTCTGTGATTTTGGCATGGTTGCGTTTGACTAAAAAGTTGTAAATTGAACTTATTTCTTGAGCATTGGAAAAATTATAACCTACACCTTCATTTGTTGACTCCTTTTTATAAGAAAATGAAACTTTCAGGTGGAACTTTTTCTTCAATAAAAGTAATAACTTTACACAGGGCAGGGAGGTGGTTACAGTAGATAGAGCACCTGGCCAGGAGATAGGAAGACTCATCTTTTTTCATTCAAATTCAATTACTAGGGGGCAGCTAGGTGGCACAGTGAATAGAGCACTGGCCCTGGAGTCAGGAGGACCTGAGTTCAAATTTGGCCTCAGACACTTGAAACATTTACTAGCTGTGTGACTTTGAGCAAGTCACTTAACCCCAATTGCCTTGCCTTCTCCCCTCCAAAAACCAAACAAACAAAAAAGACAACAAATTCAATTACTAGCTGTGTAACCATGGGCAAGACACTTGACCCTGTTTGCCTCAGTTTCCTTATCTGTAAAATGAACTAGAGAAGGAAATGGTGAACCACTTCATTATCTTTGCCAAAAAAAAACCCCAAATGGGGTCACAAAGAATTGGACGTGACTGAAAAACAAGAACTGAACAATACCTCCAGGGATAACACTAGGCAGAGAGTCCTTTGTATGATCTCAAGACACACACACACACACACACACACACACACACACACACACACACACACACACACACACACCCCTCTCTCCCTCTGGCCTAGAGAATGGAAAAGTTTAACCACACTCATTCTCTATTTGTGTTTTCCAAATTATCAAGTTTTTAAAAAACCTTTTTAGGCCAATTCCCTCTCCTTCTTTACACATGTTTACAGCTTCATCCCCAAGCCCCAGGACTTGCTCATCACGACCGTCTGAAGTGCATCTGCAGCCAGTGTCTGCTCACCCCAACCCCCCCACCCCCCAATCACACACCTGGAAACCCTACTCTGCTCGCTCTTGTCGTTGCCACCTGTAAAAGAAGAGCCTTGCCCTTGATGATGGCTTAGCACAAGTCCTAGCCAATGAGGTTTTCTGTTTGTTTCCATGAGTGGAGACTTTTTTTTTTAATAAAGGGCTGCCTATCCCTCCCTCAGTCTTTCCAGTACATGCACTACTCCCTCAACTACCACACGAAAACTATCAGTGGAGCTAGGAAGAAGACAAGCAAACAGCAGCAATGGAAGAGTTCAACACAGATAGATAAAAGTGTGGGTCTAGAGGGATAAAATCCGGACCTGGGCCCCCTAATCCTTGGGGGGAGATGAGAGGTGGTGGAGAGGAGAGGAATGGAGAACACTGGTGGAAGTCGGCTCAGTGACTTGGGCATGATGGCATTGGGAAGAGTACGGCCCAGACCTTGGAGAGGGAACATGGGCGGAAGGCCAGGTTGTGGAGGCAGCGTCTATGGCACTGGGGAAGCACAAGATGAGCAGGTCAGAGGATTACAAGGAAAGGAAGCAATCTCTAAAGATGGGCCTGCTCAGTCCACAGCTAGAGTGCTGGCTCTGCCTCCAACATACTAAAAACACATGCGGGAGGTCTACAGAATGTTGCGAAGGTATTATATAGGGTAAGTTCAATGGCTAGGATGACACTTTTCTTACTATCTGTATGACTTTACTTCCTGCATGACTTTGGGCAAGTCCTTTCCTCTTTCCAGGCCTTATTTTCCTCATTTTCAAATGAAAAGTCTGACCAGATGATTTGTAAGGTTTCTTCCAACTCTAGATCCTATTATTTATGGGAAAACATGATCAAGAATTAGGTTGAGAGGGGGCAGCTAGGCGGTGCTGTGAATAGAGCACCAGCTCTGAAGTCAAGAGGACTTGAGTTCAAATCCAGCCTCAGAAACTTGACACAACTAGCTGTATGACCTCCAGCAAATCACTTAACCCCAATTGCCTTGCTTCCCCCTACCCCCACTCAAAAAGAACTAGGTAAGAATGCTTGGAGGATTTTCAATATACATTTACAAAGATGAAAACTCAGATCCATCAGAGTATCCTCTCCAAGAAAGGAAGGATAAAAGGAAAGAAGGGGAAGGGAAGCCAGGAAGAGAGGGATAGCGGAAAAAAGGACTTGAGAAAGAGAGAAAGGAAGGAAAGAAGAGGGGAAGGAAGGAGAAGAGATGAGAAGGAAGGAGAGATGGAGGAAGAAGGAACTGGGAGAGAAAGAGAAATAAAGGAAGGAAAGGAGGAAAGGAAGAAGAAAGCAAAGGAGTGGAGGAAGGGAAGGAGAGAGGAGCAAAGGAAGGGGAAGGGAAGGGAGGAGGAAGAGATGGAGAAAGAAGGAACTAGGAGAGAATGAGAAATAAAGGAAAAAAGGGAGGGAAGAAGAAAAGAAAGGAAGGAAGGAAAAAAGGAAAGAAAGAAAAAAGGAAAGCAGGAAGGAAGGATGAAAGAAAGAAAGAGAAAAAAAAAGAAAGAAAAGAGCCCAGCATGTGTTGCCTGGGCTTTTCCAGATGTGGATTTGCTGATAAAAGATTGGCTCTCCTGAGCAGCTGCCTTCTGCTAAGGAAAACAGAAGGAGATAGGATTTCAACAGGGTTCTCACCCTGCTGAATCAGCAAACTCTGGGCTCTGGCGGAATTCTGCCAGCTCGAGCAGCCTCTTCATGCCATTATCGGGTCTGTAAGGGGGGCAGTTAGCTTGTCAGGCCTGGTGTGAGAGTGTTTACATAAGAAGCTGGAGCTGGAGATGAGGACAGCAGAGTCTTAAGAAGGGGGATGAGGCAGAGGGGAAATCTTCATTTTATTTTGTTTCTTCCTCTCTCAGAGAAGTGAGAGCTTGTGGAGAAGATTTCTGTTTCCTTGTTTCTTCTAAACTTCTAGCCTCATCCTGTCCCGGAGGTGAGACCCTTTTAAGACTGTGCTTTTGAACCAAAATTTGTCAGAATCTACTGAGTTAGAAAGGCTTCAAATGGGTGCTTGGTGATGGACCACATATCAGGCATCTTAGGACCAACCAAGCTAGGGTCCTAGAACTCATCACTAGGTTATTTAGACTCATATGGGGTCACAAACTATAGTTTAAGGAGTTCTGAAGAGGTCACCAGTGGAAAAAGAAGTCCTAGGGACTCCCTTTTAGAATTCTTTGGTGTTGTGTGGCCTGAAGGCATGGGCAGTACAAAGTGTGCATGCTTTGTTCAGAACCAAGACTGTAGTGAAGCTGTGAGATGCACCATGGGCAAGCACTGCCAGAAACATCCTTAAAAGTTTGCTGTTTAGGGGCGACTAGGTGGCACAGTGAATAGAGCACCAGCCCTGGAATCAGGAGGACCTGAGTTCAAACTCGATCTCAGGAACTTAACACAAAAAACTAGCTGTGTGACCTCGGGCAAGTCACTTAACCCCAATTGCCCTACCTTCCCCCCTACAAAAAAAAAGCAAAAAAAAAAAAAAGTTTGATGTTTAATTAATTTTTGGTTGTTTGTACATTCAGAAATCTTTTACTGTTGTTAATTTTTTTTTTGCAATCCAATAGTTTAAGGAATGCTGAATTCTAGAAGGACATGGATTTTTCAGTGACAACTCTCAAAAAGCACCTATCATCTATTGCAGAGGGATTTCCACCTGTGTCAATGGAGGATGGAAAATCAAGCATCCTTTGAAGTATTATTACTTTTAGAGATTTTTTAATGCACATACACACACATATCATTTCACAAGGGTTTGAGTTTGTTTCTTCTTTGGCATTATGCGGGCTCCTGAATTAGATGTCTCAGAAATAGATACAAGTTGGCCTCATAGTCAAGGACCAAAATATAGTCATCCGGATAGTATTTATTAAGCATTTACCATGGCCTGGGTACTGTACGAATCTCTCGGGCTATAAAGAAAGGCAAAAAAAAGTCACTTCTGCTCTCAAGGAGCTCCTATTCTAATGGTGAAGACAAGCCCACGAACAACTATGTACAAACAAGATACAACATCATAGCAATCTGGAAAATCTGTGGGAAAATTTTTGGCCTTCCCTTTGTACCAGAGAAGAAGTCTACATTTTTTCTTTTATGGGGTGCTGACAGTATCTTATTGTGAAATTTAGGTTGTCTTTTGTCAGGCTATATTATACAATACTATACATATATTTTATGCATTTCTGAGTTTCTAAACTTTTTTGTCATTGGCTGACCTTAGCATGTTGTCTTCAGCTTCTGCAAAACATCCCCAAATTCCCATTTAATTTCTTATGCCAACCTGTGATATACTGAAACCGTGATGGGGATAACTGCACAATATAAATTAGGGGTGATCTCAGAAAGAAGACACTAAGATTGAAGAGACTTCTTGAAGAAGGTGGGATGTTAGCAGACACATGAAGTTAGCCAGGAAAGCTAGGAGAGGATAATGAGGAGGGAGGGCATTCCTGGGGGACAGCCAGAGAAAATGCTCCCAGACAAGAGATGGAGTGTGGAGTTGGAGGAACAGCCAGGAAGCTAGTGTCACTGGATTATGGAATAAAGTATAAAAAGACTAGAATGCCATCGTGAATGACTTTAAGAACCAAACAGAGGATTTTATATTCCATCCTGGAGGTAATAGGGAGCTACAAACATCCTCAAAGAATATGTCTAACCCATCTTCCTCTTAGGTTTCCCGTTCCATACTCCTCCTCCCCAACTCACCAAAGCACAATCAAATCAAATTCTCTACTATTAGACTCTAACAAAATCGCCCTGGCCTGATCATAAATAAATGTGGGTAGAATCATAGAATGCCCTTGTTGAAAGGGACCTGAGTCTAAAGGGACTGAGTCTAAGCCTCTCTTTTATAAAGATGAGGAACCTGAAGCCCAGAGAGGTTAAAAGACTTGCCCAAAGTCACACAGCTAGTATGGTGGCAGAATTGGGACTCGAACTTTAAGTCTTTTGACTCCTGGTCTAGAGTTTTTCCAATGATATCAAGTTTGAACAAAATTGACTTCTGGAAAATCTGGATTGACGCAAAAGATAAGCCAGGGAAGTACTGTCTCTTTTACAAAAACTTTCATGTCACAGAATCATTGGGTTTTTCTAGTTGTGAGGTCCTAAGAGAGTAGGCGGACTAAGCCAAGGGATGTGCTGGAACCAGCTTAAACCACCCCAGGAGAGCCAATTGTTAAATTTTCAGTGGGAGCTCAGAAATCAGGACATTTCTACAAATAAGGACTGTATTTGTTGTTTTGTTGATTGGCTAGACATAAGTAAAGTGATGGAGAAAATGTTAATAATGCAGTTTAAACTCAGAAGTGTGACATATGTACTACATTTTTATTTCAGAGAACTTATTGTTAAACATTTACCAGCAAACCCTTACGACCCCTTGTTTTACACTCGAAGTACAGGGTCACACAAGTTCACACAGCTTCAGTTCACATAGTTTGGTTGTTGTTCAGTCGTTTCAGTCATGTTTGACTCTTCAAGACCCCATTTGGGGTTTTCCTGGCAAAGATACTGGAATGGTTTGCCATTTCCTTTTCTGACTCATTTTACAGATGAGAAAACTGAGGCAAACAGGGTTAAATGACTTATCCAAGGTCACATAGCTAGGAAGTATCTGAGGCTGGATTTAAACTCAGGTCTTCCTGACTCCACTGCACCATCTGGCTGCTCTAACATAGCTAGTTGGTTGCAAAGATGGAATTAGGATCGACATCCCTCTGATTCTCTATCAAGTGACCTTTTCTACCACATTGGACCTCCTACCACCATCATCATCAGAAGATACTTATTAGGCACCTTATGCAAGCCACTATATTAGTGTTGGGGATATAAACTGTATATTTGCCCTATAAGGACTTGCAATTTCTTTAAATAAATTCTTTGTTTTACAAAGACATTCAAAATTGGATTCTTTTAAATAGACCTCTCAATTTATATTGAAAATATGATGCTCCAAAATTTGCTTTACACTCAGCTTTGAAAAGGCATGGAAATCACTAAGGAAAAAGAGAGAAACCTATATTAGAAATCCCTAATCTTCACAAATTGCAGAATCACAGAACTAAATTGAAAGGCATCCTAGTAGCCCTCTAGCTCAACACATATTGGAAATAACAGCACTTCTTCAGTGCTTTTGACCAGGGCTCATCCAACCTCTGCTTGAAGACCTACTACTTCCCAACACTGCCTATTCTATTTGGGGTAATTTAAATTGTTAAGCATATCAAGCCTAAATTTGATGTCTTAGAAACATCTGTTAGTTGCTTCAAATTCTGCCCTTTGGGACCAAACAGAAGAAGCATAATACCTCTTCCTCAGGACAGTCCTTCAAATACTTACAAGGCATTTACATTCCCTGGGCCCTCTCTTCTCCAAGCTAAATATTTCTTTGCTTGACCCTCATATGGCATGATCTCAAAGCCCTTTACCTTTCAGTTGCCCATCTCTGGATATTCTAGAGCTTTTACCAATGTTCTTCCTGAACTGTGGCACCCAGAAAGCAAGAATATGGTCTTATTTAGCATTTTAATCAGTGACTTGGTGTTACTTCCGGTGTTATCTAATTAGAACTGAATACAGTCTTAGAAATGTCATATCTCAATGCAGCCCAAGATAACATTTGCTTTTGGGGGGAGAGGGAGCTTCCACATAATGATAATCATGGTGATGTTGATGATAACAACAATAAAAATTATAGGTAGTGGGGCGGCTAGGTGGCGCAGTGAATAGAGCACCAGCTCTAGAGTCAGGAGGATCTGGGTTCGGATCCAGCCTCAGACACTTGACACAAAAACTAGCTGTGTGACCTTGGGCAAGTCACTTAACCTCAACTGCCCTCCAAAAAAGCAAAATAAAAAATAATAATAAGTAGTATATATCTATAGAGCTGTAGGGGCAGCTAGGTGGTACATTGGATAGAGCACTGGACCTGGAGTCAAGAAGACTCATCTTTCTGAGTTCAAATCTGGTCTCATATACTAGCTGTGTGACCCTGGGCAACCCTGCTTGCCTCAGTTTCCTTATCTATAAAATGAACTGGAGAAGGAAATGGCAAACCGCTCCAGTATCTTTGCCAAGGAAACTCCAAATGGGGTCACAAAGAGCTGTACACAACTGAAACAACTGAACAATAACAAAAGAAGAGTAACATCTACAGAACAAGGTTTGATGTATACACAAAAGTTTCAATGTGACCCTACAAGGAAAAGACTAATGGAGAGAAATTGTGTGGCTGGGGTGGCTCCTCTGATGATCCACTGATCCAAGAAAATGGGTTCCAGAAATGGTCATATAAGTAATACAAAATAACTGGTGTCCTATTTTGTAAAAATTAAAATTTTACTATTCAAAATTTCACAGAGTAAATAAGTATAAAAGAAATTAAAATAATTAAACTATCAAATGATTTTTGGGGGGGGTAAGTTTGTAGCAGTTATACTTCTGAAGCTATTAAAGATTAAACCTGGGGGCGACTAGGTGGCACAGTGAGTAGAGTGCTGTCCCTGGAGTCAGAAGGACCTAAGTTCGGATCCAGCCTCAGACACAACGCACACACAAACAAAAACCTAGCCGTGTGACCTTGGGCAAGTTACTTAATCCCAATTGCCCTCCAAAAAAAAAAAAAAAAGATTAAACCTGCACTAAGACTTTGGGGACTGCCTGTGTTATCTCATTTTACCTTCGTAACTCTGGGAGGTCAGGGGATTATTATTATCCTCATTTTACTGATGAGGAAACAGAGGTGGACAGAACTTAATTTTATACAGGGTCATGCGGCTAGTAAGTGTCAGAAACCATATTTGAACTTTGGTCAGATCTGGCACTCCATACACTGTATCACCTATTTGGCTACATCATACCACTTACTCATACTGAATTTTGTAATTGACTAAAATTCCCAGCTACTTTCCAGACAAACTGCTATCAAGCCATGTCTCCACCATCTTGTATTTGCAAACTCAGTTTTTAGAATCCAAGTGTACAAAACATTCTTGTTGTTGAGTCATTTATGTCCAACTCTTCACGACCCCATGGACTTTATTGTTCATTGGGTTTTCTTGGCAAAGATACTGGAGTGGTTTGCCATTTCCTTCTCTTGTAGATGCAGGTAAACAGAGGTCAAATGACTTGCCCAGGCTCATACAACTAGTCAGTGTCTAAGGTTGGATTTGGACTCAAGTGTTCCTGACTCCAGATCCAATGCTCTATATACCAAGTCATCTAGCTGCCTCCTTTAAAACTATATGCATCCCTATTGAATTTTATCTTTTTTGATTCAGTCCAGTGCTAGAGCCTGCCAAGATCTTTTGCTACCTTGACTCAGTCATCCAGTGTGTTAGTGGTCCCTCTCCCATCATTGAGAAGCATGCCATTTATACATTTATCCAAGTCACTGATTAAAATGCTAAATAAGACCATATTCTTCCTTTATAGTAACTTCTAGTAACATAACACAAAGCAGAAACTATCTCCACTTCACTTCTCAAAATTCAATGATATGTTCTCCAAAATGTCAAACTGATTTTCATAAAGCACAGCTCTGACCATTCCAGTCCCTTCTTCAATAAACCCCAGTGACTCCCTATTACATGCAGGCTCAAACATAAAATCTTCTATTTGGCTTTCAAAGCCCCCCAACTTGGCCACTTCCTGCCTTTCCAGGCTTCTAACTTTCTACTCTACTCCAGGCACTAATGCCATTGCCCTTTCTCTTCTTCACATAAATCACTCCATCTCCTGACTGGGTGCATTTTCACTGATCATCTCCCATCCCCACATTTCTTTCCTCATCTCTGCCCATCGGTTCCCTTGGCTTCCTCATGAACTCCCTAAAATTCTCCTTTCTAGGAGAAGCCTTTCCTAATCTGCCTGAATACCAATGACTTCCTTCTGTGATTACCTCTCATTTATCCTGGATATATCTGTAAAAGATATAAGATATCCTGTATTTGTATATATTAGTACCTGTCATATCCTCACTCACTAGCTATATGCTCACTTTTCATCTGTAGCTCTACTTGATTTGAACTCCCTGAAACATAATGCCTCCAGGAACCCTCTCATGTCTGTCCCCCTCAGCTTTCCAGCTTCCTTTTGTGTTCTTCTCTCATTAGATTGTAAGCTCCTTGTGGGCAAGGACTTTCTTTTTCTTATTCATATTCTTAGCACAATGTCTGGCACATGTTTAGCTCTTATTCAGTCTTGTCTGATTCTCTGTGACCCCATTGGGGGTTTTCATGGCAAAGATAGTGGTGTGATTTTTGCCATTTCCTTCTCCAGTTCATTTGACAGATGAAGAAACTGAGGCAAACAGGGTTAGGAGACTTGCCCAGGGTCACATAGTGTCTGAGATCAGATTTGAATTCAGGAAGATGAGTCTTCTTACACTCTATTCATTGGCACATAGCAGGTGATTAATAAATGTTTACTAAATTAAATATGTGTGTAAGTGCCTGGCATAGTTGAGTACATAGTAGGCTCTTGATAAGTTCTTGTTGACTTGACAATTGTGCAGGTGAGAATATTTTCCATTTCCTGATACTGTTTGTATAGGGACCAGTAGGGAGTAGGTGACTGGGGGAGGGGAAGAGAAGGGGGCAGAGGTACACAATCCTCCTGTTCCCATGGAAACCTGTAGAGGTCTTCTTTCTCCCTGAGGTTGGCTTCAGCCTTGGTCTTGGCTTTGGTCCGACAGTCTAGAGGGCCAGGAGGAAGAGCTCCCCTATCCCCATGGCAGTATTCTAATGAAGCTCCAGACAAGGTCTCTTCCCCCAGGGGCTTACAATTTAAAATAGATGACAGAAACCAGACAAATACACAGCAGGTGTTTTTTTCCAAAACATAAGTGAGCAGGAAAAAGGGTTTCTATGGTAACCCTACACACACATTTTAGCAGGTTTTGCTCTTTTAAAAAAAAAATCAAAACAAAACCCCAGATATACCCTTCGAGTTTGTGTTCCAGAAGACTATCAAATAGCACTGATAACTATAATAAACTAATATAATAATAGCTAGCATTTCTATAACATTTTATGCTTCATTTAGTGCTTTAATCCATTAATAATAAGAATAGTCTGCACATTGTGTTTTAAGGTTTGTAAAGTGCTTTACAACCTTTATCTTTTATCATTCTCACAACAATTCTGAGACATAGGGGTTCTGATTATGTCCATTTTACAGATGAGGAAACTAAGGAAGGAAGAGATGAAGTGACTTGCCCATAGTCACACAAGTGTCTGAGAATCTGAACTAAGGTCTTCCTAATTCTGGGTCCAATGCTCTATCTACTGTGATGTCTCATGTGACCCTTACAATTATCCTATGAGGTAGGGAATTTAGGTATTATTTTCCTCATTTTAAAGATGAGGAAACTGAAGTCCAGGAAAGTGAAACAATTTGCAGGCCAAAAGATATGACTGAGAATGGTTACTCTGCTTTATTAGAGCTTGTGATGTGGATGTGTTTTCTTCACCAAGGGGGTTAAATACACAGGCTTGGTCGTTTTCAGAAAGAAATGTAAAACCAGAAACAATTATTGTTATCAGGATTTGAACTCTAAGGTTTTGGCCTTTCTGATGCCCAAACATAAAACAGCATGATTTCTGTTAGTTTTCTCAAGAACTCATTTTGTCATTAATGGCTGAAAAAGAAATCTGTTTCTATGTGACCAGTGACTATAACACTTGGGATAATTGTATGATCTAACTGATTTGTGTCCTCTAGACAATGGTCCAGAACCCAATGAAGCCATGCCTTCTCCTACTATGCAACTCAATCACATGCCCATAAATGAGGCAAAAAAGATCCACCTTTTTCCAGATCTCTTGACACTGTATGAACACCAATGGAGCATGTGGGCCATCCATTCATCACTCCCATTTTTGTTACATGATTCACCCACCTCATTTTTTGACCATATGTCTCTTTGATGACAGTAGGTGGTATAAATGTGAATTGATAGAGGGGGAGATTCCTTTTGGGTAATTCCCCTTATCAGAGGTTCCCAAAATGTGGTCTGCAAACTCCTGGGGGTCTCTGAGATGATTTGGGGAAGTTGGTAAGGTCAAAACTATTTTAATTATAATACTTTGACTCTTAGGAAAATAATCCTCCCTTTTCCATCTATGTGTCTGTGTGAAATCGGATATTCTTCATACCAAAATGGTAATAACAGGTTGAATGCAGACACAGATATAAGAATCTAGCTTTCTTTTATTAAGTCAGACATAAAGAGATTTGCAAAAATATATAAAACCATGCTGCTCTTTTCCAGTTTTTTTTGTTTTGGTCTAGTTATTTTTCATTTAAATGTTATTTATGTTAATATAGAAGGCATAAATGCCATGTCTACCAAATTAGCAGATGACATGAAATTGAGAGGGTTTGATGGATGAAAAAGTCAAGGTGCAAAGAGATATTAACACACTTGAACATTTCATTGAATCTAATGAGATAAAATATAATCGAAACAAATTTAAAGTCATTTAATTTTTTTGCTTTAATTAATTTATTTTTATATAATTAATTCAATTAATATTTTGTTACTTAGTATTTCATTCATTATTTAATAATTAATTAGTTGAAGTAAAATATTATTTCACAAATACAATAAAATGAAAATATGGTTAGGTGACAGTTCATGTTTTAGTGAACAGCAAGCTTAACAAGAATCAACAATATGACAGGCCAAGAAAATTAACATGATCCTAGATTAGCAAGCATCTTCATGCCTTGCCCCCTCATCTGTTCCACCTCCCACCTAGGAACCCTGCTCACTCCTATTTGAGGTTTTTATAACTAGCCTGACCCAGATTTACCACAATGCCTGCTGCATTCCTCCATCTTCACACCAGCCCATCAATTACCTATTTCCCTACTTTCTACCTCTAGCTCATGGAACAATAATCAAATCCAAATTCCTGAAAAAGACACATCAATCAATTATCATATGGCTCCACTCCCCAGCCCTGTGGTTTCCAATGCCCAGTTATCCTTCTCTAGCCACTACTCCCTTATATATGCTGCCTTCTCTTATTAAAATACAAGCTACTTTAGGTCAGGGACCATTTTTCTTTTTGTATCTGTTTTGCCAAAGTTTAGCAGAGTGCCCCAGCACCTAGTAAGCAGGGGGGGAAGAGAATAAACATTTCTATATTGCCTACTATATGGCAGGAACCATTCTAAACACTTTTTACAAATTTCATCTCATTTCATTCGCTCAACATTTTGAGGTACAGTTGAGGTTTACAATTGAGGAAACTGAGGTAGATAGAAACCAGGGTCACACAATTAGCAAGTCTATGAGACTGGATTTGAACTCATATCTTTCTGACTCCAGGCTGACTCCAATTTACTGCTTTTAAGTACATAATAAATGCTTTCCCTTCTATTCATTCTTTTGAGAGGCATCATGTACTGAATAGAAACATTTCTGCTCCTTCTGTATTCCTGGCTCAGCCATGCTAGATCTGAACTATTGTATTCAGTCCTGGACACTACACTTTAGGAAGGACATTGGTAGAGGTCACTGGTTGAACAGTCATCTAGATAGGGGTGATAAAAACTATTCCAAAGAAGTATGAATTAAAGAAATTGGAGGTACTTAGCCAAGAGAAGAGTTAAAAGATACTTGAAAACTGCCTTCAATTATTTGAAAGATTATTATTTGGAAAGCTCAGATTTCTTTTGGAGGGGTAGTTGGTAGAAGAGGTCAGGTTTAGAACGAATTAGGTCAAAGTTACTGAGAGGCTGATTTTGGCTCCATATAAGGGAAAACTCCATAATAACTATGGATATCCAAAAGTGGAATGGACTTTTTTGGGAGGCAGTAACTTCTCCATCACTAGAGATTTTGAATCAAAGGCTGGGTAATAACCATTGCTGGGAATCTAAGAATGTTTTTAAAACTTTCTTTTTTTCCAGGTATGGGTTGGATTGTATTGCTGTAAAGTCCCTTCCAGCTCTGATAATTTGTGATATTTATTTAAGCCTTAAGTCTCAGACATAAGAGGGATTGATTTTATACACACACACACACACACGCACGCACACACACACACACACACACACACACAATGTTGTTGTTCTTCATCCTTCCTACTTAAAGAGGACCAAATTGACATCATGAAATTGGGGTCAATGAATAGTGTGTTTGACTGTAGCTGATCAGAACAATATGAGCTTGGAAGATTCTAGTACAGGTCAGGCACAAATAGTCCATTTGAATATTTAGGGTGGAGATATCTCTAGATTTGTGCATTTTATATTTCTTTTGAGCTCCTGTGATTCTGCTTTGCTCATACAGCACAGTTCCTTTTGTACTGCAGGCATGCCATTCTAAGCGGTCCTGTGCCAGCACTTCCCATATCTCATAATCAATAATAAATTCTTCAGAGAAACTTTGAGAGTATCCTTGTATCACCTCTTCTGACCTCTGTGCAAGCACTTGCCTTGTGCAAGTTCTCTGTAAAATAGTTTTTTTTATAATAGTCTTTTAAGTCTTTTGGCATTCAAACAATATGGCCAACCCATCAGAGTTGAATGCTGTGTAACAGAGTTTGAATGCTTGGAAGTTCAGTGCCCAATACCTTATCTTGCCAGGTGATCTTCAGAATCTTCCTAAGATAATTCAATTGGAAGTGGTTTATTTTTCTGGCATGGCACTGGTATAGATTATTCAGGTTTCTCAGGTATTCAACAATGAAGTCAGCACAATGGCTCTCAGACCATTAGTTTGGTATGAGCCTAACACCTTTCTTTTCTCACACTTTCAGGGCCTCCCAAATGCTGAGCTAGCCCTGGCAATGTGTGCATCAACCTAATAATCTATTTGGACATCCCTAGAAAGTATCCTGCCAAGGTAAGTGAACTTATTCACAGCATTCAAAATTTCTCCATTTACTCTACTCAGTGGTTCTACATAGGGATGGTGTGCTGATTGGAGAATCTCTGTTTTCTTGGTGTTAACTGTCAGGCCAAAGCTAGCACGAGTGACAGAGAACCAATGTATACCCTCTGTTGCCATCTCAACCTCAGAGGCATTGAACGCACATACTTTTGTGAACAATACCCATACCACATACCAGTTCTCTCCATTTGTAGCCTTGTAGGCTTGTAGCCTTTTCAAGTTAAATAATTTGCTATCAGATGCAGTTTTCACCCTCATTGAAGGTACACAACATCATTGAAAACATTATGCTAAAAAGAATAGGAGCAAGAACACAGCCCTGCTCCGTTCCATTGGTGACTGTGAAATTGAGAGTGCATCATCCATTATCCAGAACCCATGTGAGCTTGCCATCGTGAAAGTGACATATGATAGCCATTAACTTCTCCAGGCAACCAAATTTCACCATGATCTTCCACAAGCCCTCACAATTGACAGTATTAAAGACTGCAGTCAGGCCGACAAACACACCCTGTGGGGGTGCTTTTCCATATTCTTCTGAAATTTTTACACTGGCTTCCACTCGATGTTTTGGGGGCCTTCTTCTAAATCTCTTGACATTGTGGAGAGATCACTAGAGCACATTGGCCACCCATCAACTATCCCTAGCTGTGGCACCATGACTCATTCACTTATTTTGATAGTAAGACATACCTCATATTTGACTCAACAGCAGCCTACTTGTGCTTGCTATGTGCTTCTCAAGGACCAAAATCTTTAATTTTTTGGAGACTATATTATTATTTGAGACACAGCATTATGGTGCCACTAGAAGAAAACTGATGTTAAAATGGTGGACCTTTGTTTTAGGTAGAAGGCCTGGATCACTAAGAATGATGTACATGGTACTTTTAGCCAAGATGGCTACTTGAAGGAAATTGGGTAGCTCCATTCTCATAAACCCACTCCAGCAAAACCAAAAAAAAAATATCATCAGACCAAATAATTATTGAAAAATACAATAAAACTTGAGAGTAAATACTTCATTCACCCCAGAACTACACAAAAAATTAGACAGAAATCCATGGGCAACAGGAAACATTTAACAGCATGTTAAAAAAGCTATCACAATATCAAGCAAACAATATGAATAGAGATACCTGTAATCTGCAAAGCTCTATATCTGGAGGCAGCAAGAGCAAAGGGTTCACATGAAAAAGTCCTAAAGTAGCTGGAAAACCACAGAGCAAACACTGGAAGCAGCCAGGAGTTATAGCAATGACTGTAGTCAAGGCAACAGCCATACCAGGACGCTACGTTTCAGAGGATCTAAGATTCTTGCTCTCAGTTCTGGGATGCCACAAAGAGACTTAATGATCTCGTAGTTGAACATTAAAGATGGGGGGAGGGTGCTAAAACTTATCATTGCTCTTAGTGTAGACATGCCCAAGGAGGGAGAGGTCAGCAGAGAACTCCAGAGTACCCCCAAACAAAGCAAATCCTTCACCACCCCACCAAAAATGCAGCAGGGGGCAGAGCTACAGAGATCGAGACACCCAAATTCAACCTAGTAGAAGAAATTTCATAACTACAAGCAGTCTCAAAAGAAAAAAAAAGTACAGCCTTGATTTTCCACAAGGATTACATGAATACCTAGAAGAAATGAAACAATAAATTTCTAAAATGTGAAATAAAGGTCTGGAAAAAGGAATTAGAAGGAAAATAAATAGCTTTTATATACAGTAGTAAACCTTACCCAAGTAAGGGACTGCCTGAAAAGTTTAACAGAAATCAATGACTCCATGATGTAATAAGATCAAAATACTTAAAAGCAGAAGAAAATATATCTATTCATCTTTTCCACATCATTCTATAATACAATGATATCAATCTGTTCCTTGAACAAAACCCTCTATATTCCAGTTCTGTATTTTCACTGACTTCCCTATGCTTGGAATATCCTCCTTCCTCATCTCTGCATCCCAGCTTCCCCAGCTTCCTTCAAGTCTCAGCTAAAATTCACCTTGTGCAATAAGTTTCTTTTGGTCACCCTTAATGCTAGTGTCTTCTTCCCTATGGGATTATTTCCAGTTTACCCTGTTTGCATCTTTGTTGTACATACTTATTTGCATGTTGTCTCCCCCATTAGAATGTAACCTACCTGCGGCCAGGGATTGTTTTTGTCTTTCTTTGTATCCCCAGGGTTTAGCAAAGTGCCTGGCATATAATAGTCCTTAAGTGCTTATTAACTTACTTGAAGTAAAAGTTAATTGAATTATAGAGGGAAAAGATAGCAAATCAATAATAGTATGTGACCATAGATAAATCAAACAAAACTTTAAAAATGAAAGAACTCAGGCACCTTAATAGAATTTTTGGAAAGTTTAGCTAGATCTCTGGCTATTAATAAGTGGAACTAGAAAGGGATATAACATATTTCTTAGCTGTATATGGCATCTTTACAAAAACTGACGCTGTATTTGAGCATTAAAAAATTCATAAACAAATGCAAAAAAGGAATTTTTTTTTGCTTTTTGGAGGGCAATTGGGGTTAAGTAACTTGCCCAATGTCACACGGCTAGGTTTTCCTTTGTGTGTGTTAAGTGTCTGAGGCCAGATCCGAACTCAGATCCTTCTGACTCCAGGGCCAGCTCACTGTGCCACCTAGCCTCCCCAAGGAAAAAATATTTTAAATATCTTTTATTGAATACATACAATAAAAATTAAAATCAATATAGAGACTTTGAAGAAACAAATAAAGTTTTAATGAAAGCCAAAAAGCTTAGTTTTAAAGAAGTAATGGACCCAAATATATATATCAGACAAGCAATGAAGCACTATGCCAAAACTTTTGCTACAAAGCCATAGCAGTTGTAAGGGGAAAATTCATTTATGCAAAGGCAGTCATCAACAAAAGAAAGAATCAATGAAATAGATATGTGAATTTAAAAATATATATATATAAATACTACAGCTAAGAAAACCCCTCAACATGATACCTAAATGCAAATCTTGAAAATCAATGAAGAGATTAAAAAAATGAAAGCAAAGAACAAAACCAAACCAAAAAAAAAAAACTATTTAATTAAAAATAAAACTAGGAATTGTTTTTTTTTAACTAACAAAATAAATCAACCATTGATAATCTGATTTTTTAAAAAGAGGACAACTAAACTACCAATATAAAAACAAAAAAGGAGAATTCATAAGAAATGAAGAGAAAATAAAGGGAATTATCACAAACCATTTCTTCAATTAAATATCAACAAAACTGATAAATTAAATATCACGAATAAATCTTTGAAAAAATATAAAATACCAAGATTAACAAAAAATAGAGAATTTAAGTAGCTTAATTTCAGGAAAATAAATAGAACAAGCAATAAATAAACTTCCAAAAGGGGAAAACTACTCAAGATGGATTTACAATTGAATTCTGTCAAAGATTAATTGCAATATTATGTAAACTGTTGGCAAAAATGGAAAAATAAAGCATTCTATCAAATTCCTTCCATAATAAAAAGATCATTTTGATACCTCATCCAGGAATAAACAAAGCAGAGGGGAAAAGTCACAAGGTAATATCCTTAATGAACATGGACACAAAAATATAGAATAAAATTTTAGCAAAGAGGCTACAGCAGCATATAAAAGATATTATGTGCAATAATTAGGTGGCGTTTATACCAGAAATGCATAATTGGTTCAATATTAAGAAAACTGGACATAAAATGGATTGTCTTAATAACAAAAAAAAAAACAATTAAGATGATACAATTACATCAATAGAAGTAGAAACAGTTTTTGACAAAATATGATACCCCTTTCCATTAAACACACACACACACACACACACACACACACACACACACACAAGCATAGGAATAAATGGATTTTTCCTTAATATATACATACATAATACATACAAAGGAAATACATTTCCTTTACATAGTATCTCTATAAAATGAATAGCAGTCATATGTATGTGTGTATATATATACATACATATATATATATATATATACATATATATATATCTACCTACATAATGGAAAAAGTTTAGAGGCCTTTCTAGTAATACTAGGGGTGAAGAAAAGATATCCATTGTGATCACTATTGTTGGACATTGTTCTAGAAATGCTAGCTATAGTAAGAAAAGAAAAAATAAGTAAGCATTGGCAAAGAGAAAACAAAAGTACTGCTTTTTGCAGATGATACAACAGTATACTCAGATAAACCTAAAGATTCAACTGAGATAGTAACTGAAACAATAACTTCAGCACAGTAGCAGGATATAAATATAACAATGGTGCATCATCTTCAGAACATGTGCAGAGCATTCAACCTGCAGCCAGCCCATATGTAAGAGACTCAAGAGTCTGCTTCCAGCATGGTATGATGCTAAGGAATGGAAGGTCCCCGTTTACCGATTCAGAACATGTGCAGATATTCTGATCACATGAAGGAGAAGAGTATTTCAGCTGGTTGGTGAGTTAAAACTGAGCATGCGTTCAAAAGGCACTAATCACTCAAGGTTACCTGCATGAATGTATTTGAGGACACAAGGACTAATGGAGACCTCCTTGGTGGAGGGAGGGCTCTAAATTTTATCTCCCTACCTAGGCTTCTGCCATGTGGTCCTTGAGTAGTACATGGCCTTGGTAATTGTTTGTTTTTTTTCTCTCTTATATGTCTATTCTTTCCTGATTTAGGTGAAGGACCACTGAGAGGGCTATACCATTAGCTTTGAAAGGTCAGAATAGTGAGTAAGCTCCAGAAAGCTGGGAGCTAGTGTTCACAACAGGATTTATTGAGGGACAAGCACACATGAAGTGAAAACGGAGGCCCCAAAGAGTGACCTATTTGACCCAGTCCAATGGTAGCTAAGATGCCAATTCATCCCGCACCTATACTACATTTAAAATGAAATTGGGGGAGCAAATGTTTTGTAGAAACTACTCTGTTTGATCCCATTCTCTTTAGGAACAAGGTAGTATGCGGGAAAGTGTGGCCCAGGTATTTAAGGGGAAAATGTCTGTAACTTCTGTTCTTCATATATTGTCTCAATTATCATCCCTTTGTAAAAAACTAATTGATGTTATTTGTCTAAATTAAGTCGGGATGCTAATCCCTAGAGGGTACTGATAATACAAGGAAAATACTAACTATAATTTTTTACTGGTGTTGGGAAGAATATACTGGAATGAGTGTTTGAGCCAATGACATTAAAAGAAGACATCCTTGCCTCCCCTACATTAAGATTACCCTTAGGACTAGATGGGGGAGATATAGCCTTACTCTCAGGGAGACCCAACTTAATTGTGAGAGCTGGAGTTGGGATTAGGATCCTCAGAGTTTATAAGGATTATATAAAATCAAGGTATAAAAATCATTAGTTTTTCTGCATTTTACCAAAACAAAACAAAAAAATCTGCCAGCATGAAGAGATAGAGAGATAAATTCCATTCAAGAATGACTAAAAACTATTTAAGTCAACCTACCAGAAATAAAAAGGAATTATACAATTACAAAAAAATCCTTACATAAAAACAGACCTAAATAATTGGAGAAATATTAATTGCTCATGGTTGGTCATGTCAATAAAATACAAATGACAATATTATCTAAATTTACTTATTTAATGTTACACCAAGAAAATTGCTAATAGATTACTTAACAGAATTGGAAAAATAGTAGTAATAATCAACACTATTGGGTACTAGCTAAAAATATAAAAGTTGATCACTGAGGTAGAGTAGGAACAAAAAATCCAGAGAGAAATAAACATCATAGCATAGTGTTCAATAAAACCAAAGACCTCAACTACTTGGGAAAGGATTGGCTCACTATTTGACAAACACTGCTAAGAAAACTAGAAAGTTGTCTGGCAAAAATTAGGTTTAGACCAATATCTCACATCATTTGCAACTATGATCTCAAAATGGATACATGACCCAGATATAAAAAGTTACATTATAAACATTAGAAGAAAAGGGAAGGAAATAATCTTTCTCAACTATGGCTAGGAGAAGAACTAATAACCAGAGAAACAGACTCACATGAGGTAAAAAGAACAGTTTTGCTTATATAAAATTGAAAAGCTTCTCCACAAATGAAACAAAGAAGGCAACGTTTAAGAGAAAATGATTTTTTCATGGGGAGGGGGGAGTCTTTGTGGCAAGTTATTCTGAAGAAAATAAAAAGACTGATATCCAAGATACAAGTGGAATTAATTCAAATACATCAAAGTAAGAACTATTTCCTAGTAGACGAATGGTCAAAGGACAGAGAGTTTTTCCATAAATCAGTCATTTCATCTTTTACTTACCACAGAAGAGATTAATACATATAAAAATATTCATAGCAGCAACTTTTGTAGTAGCAAAGAACTGGAAACTGAGTACCCATCAACTGGAGAAATGGTTGAACAACTATGGTAAATAGGTATAACAAAATATTATTATGTCTTAAGAAATTATGAAAAAGATAGATTCAAAGAAACCTAAGAAGACTTTTATGAACTGATGAAGAGTGAAGCAAGAAAAATCAAAAGAGCTGCTCAGAATTGTAAAGAAAAAAAATTTTGAAAGACTGAATAACTCTGCTAAATGCAATGACCAACTGCAACTCCTTAAGACCAATGATGCATGCTTTCCACATCTTGAGAGAGAACTGGAGAACCAGAAATGAAAAAATGAGACCTACATTCTCAGATATAATCAATGTGTAGATTTGTTGTGTTTAACTGTGTTAATTTGTTACTAGATTTTTTTTTAATGAAGGGGGGAAAGTAAAGGGTAGAAAAAGACTAGTGATAGTGATGTCTTTTTCCTTCCCATCCAAAAAAAAGGGAGGGAGGGATAGAATAAAGAAAAGTATAAGTGGATCATTTAAAAATATACAGAAGAAATCAGAAGGAGGTTCAGAGGATGACACAGATAAGCAAGACAGCTGTGGAGCTAAATTATATATATATATATATATATATATATATATATATATATATATATATATATACGTGTATATAGACATAGATATAGATATTTTAAATTAGCTATATATTAATGAAACTCTTAGTTTCGTGAACAATATTCTTTTTCTATTCTTTGTACATGGAAATGTTCATGTTTGTTGGTATTTGTCAGGTTCAAAAAATAAAAAGTAAAATAAAATGGATATAAAATGAAAAGTTTCAGTATATCAAGAAGTCTGAAAAACTAATTGTTGTCTTCAGTGAAAATATAACTAGAGCCACTTTGGTACCTCTTAACTTCCCTTCTTCTCTGACTAATTTACAGAATCACAGAATCTCAGAACTTGAAGCAATCTCAGACTCTTGTCCAGAATTTCTTGCCCTTGGATGCAACTCTACTTTATTCTTGGGGTCAGATTTTGGACCAAACTCTCAGGCTCCTATCCCAGGGTATTTTGGGGGTTGGTCTAAGCTTCTAGATTTTTTTTTGCTTTTTTTTTGGAGAGCAATTGGGGTTAAGTAACTTGCCCAAGGTCACACAGCTAGGTTTTTTTTTTTGTTTGTGTGTGTTAAGTGTCTGAGGCCAGATCTGAACTGAGGTCCTTCTGACTCTAGCGCCAGCACTCTACTCACTGAGCCACCTAGCCGCCCCCAAGCTTCTAGATTTTAACCTCTTCTAGAACTTTCTTTCTAAGTGTTCTTTCTCAGTGTAGGACTTGTATGTGAAGAAAGCACTTTTCTACCTACTTTCCAACAAATTCTGAGCTCTTCCCTGACATTTCAGTGATTATCTTCATCCCTCTCCCTTTCTTTTTTATGGCTCTGGGCCCTTGGGAGTTCAGTCCTTTCTCTCCCCATCCCTGGACAAGAAGGTCTCTTCTTTTGAAACATCCATACAGTTACCTCCTTTACCATTTTAAAAAATCTGGATGGTTCTGGTCCCTGAAGCCCTAACCTGCCTATGCCCATTTCTGTTTGCCAGGGGGAAAAAGTCATTAAGTGATTTTTAATGATGCCTCTGCCCTACATGGTCAAGTTCAACTCCTTAAACTTAAGGCAATTAAGGCAATAGGTTATCATATGTGCCTACTTCTCACCGAAGTCATGTGACCTCTTAGGGCAGATGTCAGCATCTTTGTGTCTTTTCCCCATGACCAATGGTAGCCTTTCTTTCTCCTTTTTTCACTGGGTTAATTAAAAAAAAATAAACACATCTAGGGTTCAAACAATCTTTAATATATTACTACTAAATTACATAGGCTCTTTCTCACTCTCTAAATGATTTTGGCCCCCATTCAGCTCACACCAAAAGAAAAATGACTCCTTTCCCCCCATTCTTCCTCTATGAATTCAGCAAGGAAATATATCAGGATGATAATTTATAACAATAGTTTAAAAAGACATAAACACCTAAAGGAAGCAGAGAATAAGTCAGTCCAAATGTAAGGGGACAAAATTGACTTTTGTCACTTCTGTGTCTTCCCCTTTGAATTAGTAGGGGGAAAACAGGAATTGAAGGAATGAGGGGAAACTGAAAAAATGGCTTCATCCTATTAGAAGGATAGAGGGGGTTGTAATGGCAAGGACAGAAGTAGTTCATACCTTGTTTCAGCTATTGAATTAACACCTTGTTTCAGTTCAAGTTTCTTTTGAGTCTTGTATCAAGTCTGTTAAGAAATAGAACGTGTGAACCCCACAACTTGTGAACCCTAGAACTCATGAATTCAAGCAACAGGAACCCGGGGAGCTAATGACCATATATAAGGAGAAGTTCCAGGCTAGAGACAGCAAAACTGAGAAGAGGACTCTTGTGGCAGAGTCAAGAAGGAGAAAACTTGTGGTATCCTGGCACTCTGTTGTCTGCTCTGTCTGTGTTGATGTTTGTTTGTGATACTTTATACAGAAGCCCTAGGACCTTACTGGGAGCCCTGAAAGAGGATTTTCTGGTTGTATATTTACAGAAGTGCTGGAGGAGGGTTTTGGAGGTCCTGGGATTTTACTGATGATTTGTGTTGACCTCTTGGACCTTGTTTGTGGGTCTGTGTTGATTTCTATGTTGATGATTTGTGTTGAGTTCTCAGACTTTGTTGGTGGTTCTGAGTTGATTTCACAGGCAGATAGTGAATTGATGATGGTGTTGGCAATATGTATGAATATTATTGTGGCTCTGTTAAGCTTTGTCTTCCCAGAAACAGGAAGTGTAAAGGACTTGAGGTGGACTGGACACTGTAAACTTCAATATGGAACTGGATGAAGAACTGGACAAGGGGCTGGACAAGGAACTGGGAGCTGCCTGCCTTTGAACCCAGGTAACAGTTGGAGCTGGGACCATGGAAGAGGAACCATGGAAGCTGAGAGCCAGCCTTGAGTCAAGCTGAAAGAAGACTTTACTTAGATACTGTGTAGTGACTGAGAAGATTATGATTTACTGTGACCTAGGAGTAGAGAACTTTGACTTTTGTACTTTGTGATCGAATTAAGGATTTTGTGATTGACTAAATAAATGTACTTCATTTAAAACTATGTGACCACTTTGGTGAAAACTATGTGGCCATTTTAGTGATAAGTTATTGAGTTGTGACATGGTGAATGCTGTACCTTGATTTTCTGTGATAAGTTGTAACATTGTGAATGCTGTATTTTGATTTTCTCTTAATGTTTTGCTTTGGTTTGTTATTGAATAAATACAGAGTTCATTATACTATATAATCAGAACCTTGAAAACTGTTCACAGCAGCAGTCCTCTGGCAAGTTGCTCATGTGTGGCTTTATAGGGGTAAAGAAAAATACTAAGTGGATTGATGTTCTTCATCTATCTAGGACTTAGTGGGACCTTGTTCCTCCTGGCTTTTATCTCACCCTCTCTACCTGTGATTTTATGTCACCTGCACCTTTTGGCAGATCTCCTTTCCTCTATACTTCAGGCTTTAAGAGCTTCAATTAAGGGGAGGCTAGGTGGTACACTGAATAGAGCACTAGCCCTGAAATCAGGGGAACCTGAGTTTAAATCCAGCCTCAGACACTTAACACTTACTATCTGTGTGACCTTGGGCAAGTCACTTAACCCTAATTGCCCTGCCTTCCCCCCTCTAAAAAGAAAAAAAAAAGAATTTCAGTTAAAGCTAGGGTGATGATCACTGATGTCTATTAAACTCTTAACTCATAGTCTAAGATATAGTCCTGGCTCACACCCCTTCAGTAACCTGATGTTCTCCAGGACAGCTGCTCATCTTTCCTCTAATTCCCCTTTGGCATTTTCTGTGAAATCCATTCAAGGTAAAATACAAAAACCAATTGAACCTAGGGAATTCTTCCTCAGAGTCTGTCTAACCTACTAGCCCACTAAATATCTATGGCAATGATTCTGGGGCAAACCCAGCTTACAAACAAGAGAAAGATGTTTTTGAACCCAGATCTTAAATGTCCTCTTAGAGGCAAGCCAAAAAGAAAAGTGGCAAAGCATAGCATATACAGCACTGAACTTGGAAGCAAGGAGTCCCAAGTTCAAAACTATCTTCAGACACTAATTATATGATCTTGGGCAATTCACTTAATTTCTCTGTGACTCAGTTTCTTCATTTATGAGATGAGGAAACTGGAGCTGATGGCCACTGAGTTCCCTTTAACTTCTAAATTTATTTTCCTACAATCTAAAAATCAGCCTCAGATCTTAGTTCTTTCATCTAAAGCTGGATTCCATAATCTGGCTTGATTGCCACGTGTGATACTGTTGAACCATTCATCCTCTGGCACTACAGAACTACTTGGCTGTAGTAGTAGCTGGTTGTAGGCAGAGTCCTCCTCTTCCTCCTCCATGAGAAAGAGTCTGTTTCTGAGAAGTCAGCATGCTGCTTCTGGAGACTGCTCTTTTGTGGTCTATTACTGCAAATTTGTGTGACAAAAAAGCACATGTACATAGTTAGCGTGGGTGAGGCACAATCAGGTCCTGCTCTCATATGCTTTCTTTCTTCTTACTCCAAGGCAAGGATTTATTTGATACACTATTAGGGGAAATGAGCAAGCAAATTTTTAAAAAAGTATCATCAGAACCCAAGAACATAGGCCCTGGGACCTCAATCAAAAGCTGTCTGAAACTGGGAAGGGCTCAAAACTTGCCCAAAAGGATAAAGCTAGCACTCATAACCACCATAGCACCTAGATGGTGCGGTGGTTAGAGTACTGGATCTTGAGTCAGAAGGACATGAGTTCAAATTTGGCCTCAGAGATTTACTAGTTGTGTATCATAGAGCAAGTTACTTAACCTTTGTCTGCTTCAGTTTCCTCATCTGCAAATACGAGTTGAGTTGTTTCAGTCATGTGTAGCTCTTTGGGGTCTTCTTGGCAAAGATATTAGACTGGTTTGCCATTTCTTTTTCCAGCTCATTTTACAGATGAAGAAACTGAGGCAAACTGGGTTAAGTAACTTGCCAAGGGTGACACAGCTAGTAGGGGTCTGAAGTCGAATTTGAACTCAGGCCCTCCTGATTCCAAGGCTGGGGCTCTATCCACTGTGCCACCTAGCTGCCCCAAGGCTATGGTGAACACTTCATTACATTAAGAGTGTGGTGAAAAGGAATATGACACTTACAGTCTCAGGGATCCACTCAGTTAAGTAGGATTTGGATCTCCTTTGGTACTGTAGGAAATTCTGCTACCTAGAGTGCTGAGCATACATGAAATCTTAGGAAATACTTGTTGAGTGATGAATCTGAAAACTCTCCCAGAAACAGGAAGATCCTCCTGCCATAGACATCTATCCCACAGTGATGATCCAGACAAAAAACACCTGAGATACTTTTCTCTCTTTAGCTTATAGAGTTTCTAGATGATTAGCCACCTCCTGTTGAAGCTATTGGGGAACCTGATGAACTAGGTAATGCCTGAGTCACGTGGTCAGTGCCAGGACTGTTCAATGAGTCAAACAGGAGGCCTGTTTCTGAGAGATCCTTCTCCAGCCAGGAGTTCTGCAAAGGATCCAGATACTACATGTTTGACAGCTTCCAAATTCTTAACACATTGCAGCACCCCGGGGCACTATCCCCAGCATATGAGCCTTTGTCTCCCTAGGTTTCTAGGAAGCATGGGCAGAGCCTCCTCCCAATCCATTCAGGCACCCATCCAATGACAGGTGGCACCCAAAAGACAAACTGTGTTTGCTTATGCTTTCAGGATGCAAGTCACAGAACACTGGAATTCAAAGCTAGAAGGTTTCCTAGAGACCATCCAGTCCAGTCCCTTTGTTTTGTAGATGAGGAAACTGAGGTTCAGAAATAGGAAGAGAGAAGCTGGGCTTACACAGTTAGGTTAAGGACAGAGTCTCAGAATCACAGAATCTGTCAGAAGAGACTTCAGAAGACCTAATTCACCTCATTTCTGAACAAGAATTCTTGGTACAACATACCTGGAAAGTGGTAATACAGATTTTTATTTGTACAATTTATTTGACAATCTTCAGTGAGGAGGAAGAGTCCAATACCTCCCTTCCTTCCCCCACTCCCCCAAGCTCCTTGAAGGCAAGGGTCATTTTGCTTGTCTGGCATATAGTAAGTGCTTAATAAATGCTTTATCATCTGTCCATCCAACTATCTATCTAAACATCTTTCAATACAATAGGATCCTGTGTTTTTATGCTTTTTCTCCCTGGGATGAATAACAGGAAGCAAAGCTTCTCAGTCCATTGTGTTAAAAGCATTATTGTAAGGGGCAAATATCTCTCTTATACTTTTGGGAAAGGATCATTATTTTTCCAATTATTTTTTCAGGGGATCACCCTACAAGGCCAGTTCTTTCTTCCTGGCTTCCACTTTGAAAGCAGTGAGTAAGCACTAGTTTTTTACTTTAAGAAGAAAAAAAAACATACCAACATATAGTACAAGAGACTAAAAGAAGAATACCAGACCCTGGTGACCAATACTGTTATAGAAGAAGAGGTTTTAGCATTTATTTCACAACCCAGGCCTCAAACCACATAGACCAGGCGACCCAGACTTTGCAGAAAGCACCTCCCTTTCAACCTCTACCTTCCCTAAAGAAGGAGAACATTCAAAACATCTTGTTTTACAGAAACACACACACACACACACACACACACACACACACACACACACACACACTCTCTCTCTCTCTCTCTCTCTCTCTCTCCCTCCCTCCCTCCCTCCCTCCCAGCTTCTCTTCCCAGGAGAGCACACAGAAATACTACTCACACAACAGGACCTGTGTCATAGTTCTGTCTGCCCCATTGTGTTTCCTTCTGAGGCCTCCTACCCATTGTGTCTCATTTCCCCCTCTGCAACTTCACTGTTTTTAAAGAAATCCTTTCAAATCCCTCTTAATGTGTGAACATACATTCAGTTTTTAAAATAACATAAAGATCAATATTCTGATTTCCAGGAGAGAGAGAGATCCTCCCATTGTAGTAAGCAGTGCTGGCAGCATGGGGATGGAAACAGAATGAAAATAGGGAGAGAAGAAAGAGGTTTCTTATACAGGGAGTAGCATAGCTCACTTAGCCCTATCTGGCCGCCTCCCTCCCTGCTCAGCAGCAATGGCTCCCCATCCTCAGAGGATCAGGGAGAAGACCACAGTTTAGAAGTGCTTATCCTGGCTCAGCTCCCAGTAGTTAGCTTCTCCTTGCTTCAGGAGTTCTGCCTCAGTGGGGGTTGAAGGGTGAGTCCCCAAGAACACAATGCCTACATTCTCAAAGTACAGCTCTCCCCTGTAACATTACCCTACTGTTATCTAATTTGGGTCATATGCTAAAAGTCTCCTATGACAGTGATTAAGGTACTAATCTACCCCTCTAACCACAGCTGGGACCCACGGTGATCTTGATAAGATTTCAGTTGTGGCCAGTTCCATTAATGCAGAAAGGCACACAGACAGTCATCTAGCATAAGATTCATAGAGAGCTTTCTGGGAAGGCTGTGTACTCTGAAATTCAAGTGGCAAGAGCTTCTAAATTCTAAAGAGGAGCCTTCCATAAATTTCTGATGCCAGAAAGCAGAGGAGATGTGGTAGTGGGGAACAGAGGAGAAACACTAGATGTGGAGTCAGAGCTTGCCTGGGTGACCCTCGGCAAGCCATCTGACTTCTCTAGGCTTCTGTTTCTTCTGTAAAATGAAGACATTGGATTAGATGATTTCCAAAGTTTGATATCAATGAGTCTCTGTTGTTGTTTCTGGTGGGGAGCTGCCTAGTGGCCTCACAGCATCCAATGGGGGCAGGATTCATCTGAAAGGAAGGGGGTTTGACAACTATACCTAGTCTAAATCAGAGGACACTGGTCAAGTGGTGGTAGAGAGGGAATCAGAAAGTGTATATGTGTGTCTCTGTATGTGTGTACATGGACAGATGTATTGTGCTACATTAAACAAAATAGGATATGATTTGAAGTGATTATCTATCCTTAGAGATTAGAACCCTAGGCAGGATTGGGATTGGGGCAGAATGAGAGAGAGGCACCAGGGAATCTCATCTCAGAGAGTTCCCTTAGCCACACATGTTCCTCCAGTGAGCATTACTGCCTGAAATGAATGAATGAATGAATGAATGAATGAATGAATGAATGAATGAATGGATATCTTGAAATAAAAGTGCCTTTCCCTTGTTCTCCAGGAAAGAATTCTAGAGCACCAAACTGTTAAATATTGTGAGTTGCTTTGTAAATCACTACTCCAATGGTACTATAAAAAAAGAATAAAAATTTTACTAATGCCTTTTGTTTTCATTTCACAGTCATTTCTCCACAGTCACAGTCATAAACACTCCCACACACCAATTGAACTCTCACTTCAAACAAAGAAAAACATTCAAGCAAACCTACATATACAAGGCACAGTGACTTCCTCTGATTGCACATACCACGTTCCTCAGTAGGTCATTTAAAATATCTTAAAGCACTAGTTTCCAAAGTAGCCTCTCTCTTAGCCTGAAGCTACCTGTAAGTAGCCGCTCCAAATAGAGATAAACAGAACTTCTGGTTGTTGCTAGCCCATATAATATCAGAGCTCTGAGTTTGAAAGAAGAGGAGCAAGAGATCCAGGTGGGACCTCTAAGGTAAAGCAGTGTAGCCCTATGGATCTGGTACTCCTGGGTGGCTTAGCTTTCATCTACCTGTTTCATATATCCCCAGGAAAGTCATGTTCCTTGGCTACCACACCCAATCATGGGTCTAATATTCAACCCAACAATACCAAGCCTTATTCTAATAACACTATCCCATTATCTAATGAGATGATACTTGTGAAACACTTAGCATGGTGCTCTGCACATAGTAGGCACTATATAAATGCTAGATTTTCTATAATAATAAACATTAGAATAATTCTTATTCCTCATTTTGCCCTCTCCATTAGCTAACAAGTTCCAACCTCTCTCCTTTTGCAACAGGACTCAACTTGACAGAACAATTATAATCTAAATGTTCCCTGGGGCATTTATTACTACTCTGAGGAGTAGCTTCATGGCTGTCAGTGGGAAAATCCTCCCTCCCCCACCAGCATAACCTCTCAGATGTCTCCGGTAAGGCTCAGAGAAATGAGTAAGAGGGCCTTTTCATTTTGCCTGGGACAGTGTAAGTGGCACGGGATGAGCAGGCATGGATGGGTTGCTATATATATTGTAGATACCATATTATCTTTCCCTATAAACTTGCTCCTTTTTACAAATTCCCCAATTTCTTCTGCGAGCATCACCATTTTTCAGTCACCCAAATTTGCAACCTTGGTGCCATCTTCAACACTCTCACCCTGGATCCATAATTAGGTGCCAAATTTTGGTACATCTCGCTCCAAATTATCACTGCCATCCATCCATCCCCTTTTCTGTATTCACACAGCCCTCTCTCTGGTTCAAGCCCTTATCACTTTTCTCTTGAATTTTTACAACAGTTTTCTAATTGGTCCCCCTGCCTCAAGTGTTTTCCTTTTTAATTCATTCTCTACATAATTACCAAAGTGATTTTTAATTTTATTTTTTTTCAAAATTAAAGTATTTATTTTCAATTTTCAACAATCACTTCCATAAGTTTTAAATTTTCTCTCCCTCCCTCCCCAAGACGGCTTGCAATCTGATATGGGCTCTACACATACATTCCTATTAAGCACATTTTCACATTAGTCATGTTGCACAGAAGAATTATAGCGAATGGGAAAAACCATGAGAAAGAAAAATAAAACAAAAAAGAAAATAGTCTGCTTTGTTCTGTATTCTAACTCCATAGTTCTTTCTCTGAATGTGACTGGCATTTTCCATCTTGTGTTCTTTGTAATTGTTTTAGGGCCTTAAATTGCTGAGAAGGGCTAAGTCTATCAAAATCAGTCCTTGAATACTGTGGCTGTTACTGTGTACAATGTTCTCCTAGTTCTGTTCCCCTCACTCAGCAGTAGTTCACATAAGTCCTTCCAGGTTTCTCTGAAGTCCTCCTGTTCATAATTTCTTAGAGCACAATAGTATTTCATTACAATTCCTATAGTACAACTTGTTCAGCCATTCCCCAATTGATGGGCATCCCCTTGATTTCCAGTTCTTTGCCACCACAAAAAAGAGCTGCTATAAATATTTTTGTACATGTGGGTACTTTTCCCATTTTTATGATGTCTTTGGGATACAGTCCTAGAAGTGGTGTTGCTAGGTCAAACAAAGTGATTTTTTAAAAGTGTAAATCTGACTCTCCCCTACTCAATAAAGTTTAGTAATTCCCTAAGGTCCTTCCCAAGTCTCAGTATGTCTGAGGCAATACCCATTTAGTAACTAAAGACTAGGTAAGAACTGAGGCAAAAGATTGTCTAGTTTGCTTTCACAAAAGAATCAATTGGGGAGGGGAAGATTCTCAAAGTTTCTTGCCAGAGCAGTTCCCTAATGAACTTGTTTTTATTTTTTTAATATCTATTTTCATGGCTTTATTTCAGTATAATTGGTTTCTTTGTAATCCTATGTATTTTATTTTGTGTATTTAAAAACATTAGATTTTTTCTGAGAAGGGAATCCATAAGCATCACTAGACAACCAAAGACCAAAGGGGTCCATAATACACACAAAAGGCTGAGATCTCCCACTCTGGGATCAAATATCATTTCATCTTTAAAAAAATATTTTCTGTATATTTTAAAATGTACATAATTATAATACTTATGCTAGCATATATAAATATATGCATATTGGCATATGTATTGAAACAATTTTCACTCTTGGGGCTGCACAATCAAAATACCCAAGACCCTGACTTAAAATGCTACATAACCATGAGATGAGGATGCTGATTAGACAAAATCCCCTCATCTGGTTAGTGTGAATATGGTAATTGACAGAGTAGACAAAGGAACTTGAAAGTTTTATGTGGAAGAATCTGAAGCAGTCTAATTTCTAGCATCTGGGGAGATGGGACCTTCTAACAAGATAGGGTGGATTTTTTTAAGATTTAGGGAGCATTCCAGGCAAACCAGGAGAAGGAACAAGACTGATGAGAAGATGTCAATGAAAATAAGAAGTCATGCCTTTATTGAAGATTGTTGGTTGTTTGTTCTTCATTCTGGAAGAGGACCAATGACATTTCACAAGGGTGATGTCTTGACATGCAAGGGAATTGGATTTAAGTAAGGCAGAGTTGTGAAAATCATAAGCCCCCCCCCCGTCCTCCAGAGTCACTGGGGTCCAGTGGCAAAGACATAGGTCAGGACAACTGGTGATAGCCCAGGATGTAGTAGACCTTTCTAATCTAAGGTCCTTCTCAGGTCTCAGTATGTCTGAGGCAGCACCCATTCAGTAACTAAAGACTAGGTAAGAACTGAGGCAAAAGATGGTCTAGTTTGCTTTCACAAAAGAATCAACTGGGGAGGGGAAGACTCTCAGAGTTTCTTGCCAGAGAAGAAACAATTTCTATTTACACTCACTCTGAGCCACTGATTGGGATTAAGGAAGCACTCAGAGTCATATAGGTAATGAGCTGCAGCAGTGACCACTACAAAAACAAGGCAGAAGAAAGAAAGAAGTTGAAAAGATGTCCCTCTCTTAGACCTGTGGTTCTCCACAGATGGTACAGCTTAGTTATATCATATAGAAACTAATGAGAGGTCAAGGGGGTGTTTTGAGCCCAGGGCTCCTGTTTGACCAGTCCTGAGATTCAATCTGCTCAGACTTTGCTCCAAAATTCAAGAAGAGGATTGTCCTCACTTATGGGGATAGGCAGGCCCAGCATTTACTCTCTCTGTCAGTCTGCTGTATTGCCACTGTTGAGGCCATTGGTGGTCCCAAACCTTTCTGAGGCTTAGCTCCCCTTACTTGGGGACAAAGCTCGGCTGGCTCAGGAGGGCCGGGGAGACAGGCAGCCCCAGGTTAGGAGTAAAAGGGGGTTCTTTTCTTGTCTTGATTTTCTGATCTTTATTGTAGACCAGTCTCCCATCAATCTTTATCTTACTGCAGAGCAAGATGGGATGAACTGTCTCTTTGATTTCTCAATAGAACAAAATACATCTTGGAGGTCCTTAAGGTGGGAATAAAGTCATGACTGAGGGATTGCTTTTAGGAGCTGACAGGGTAGGAGATAGTTACTTGTGAGATTCACGAATATAATAAGGAACTTGAGTTTGTGGCAATCACAAGGTACTTTCCTCGCAGATGAATCACTTGCCCTGGTTTAACCCTTGAATAGTTCAATTTTGGACTCTATAAACAAACAAGAAAAGCCCCAAATTGGCTGCAACTGGCAACCACATGTATACAGACAGCACAGAGCTGTGGGAAAGAGAAAGGAGGTGGGGGATGGGAGTGCTTGGAAATGGACACATTCTGTTGGTTTCTAACATCTCATAACATTTCTTTCATATTTTCATTTGCATAACTTTACAGATGTGTTGTCAAGCCATCTTAAAATGCTAGGGTTTGTGTGGATATGTTAGTAGGCCAGATGGGAAGCAAAGAGTTTCCGAGACCCACTTTTCGACTTTCTCCATAACCATACAAGAGTACCATAAAGACAGCTGGCGGGATTTCACTCCAGTGTTGTTATTAGTGGCTCAGCCTGGGGGGGATGTGGGGAAAGGCAGAGGTATATTAAGTTAGGTCCCCGTAAGGCTGGTCCTAGGGCTGATATCTCTGACTTTAAAGAAGTAGAGAAGATGTGGGCTCCAGCCAGTACTGCATCAGTGATGAAGGGTGCTTAATGGTGAACATGGAGAGGGTCCAAAATAATTAAAGGTATGGAAATGTAGGAAAAATCAGAGGAGTTCGTATTGTTTCTCTTGATTGAAAGAAGGCTAGGGGTAACTTTGTAACTGCCTCCCAGTTTATATTGAAAAATTTTTATAAGAAATACTGCTGACCAACTATTTTTTGTCTCTGAAAAAAAGAATAAAAAGAAATGGCAGCGAATTACAGCAAGAGAGAATGCTGGCTTTGGAGACAAAGGATCTGGGTTGGAATTCTGCCTCTGTCACTAATGAGTCTTGTGACCTTGGGCAAGTCACTTAAACTTAAGCTCTCTGGGCCTCAGTTTCCTATTTTGTAAAAGGCAGAGTTTGAACTAGATGGCTCCTAAAGTTTCCTCACAGCTCTAAATCCCCTTAAGCTTTCATCTGCCCTACCTTTTCACAGAGAGCATAAATGGCCTTTTGAGCTCCCTACTATGTCTGTGATGCTATGCTGACATCTTAAGAATGGCCAACCCTGGAATCAGGTGAAGCTCAGAAGTGTCCTTCTGAGTTTGTGCAGGGTTTCTCCATGTTGTAAGGTCCTTTGGTCTATTGTTCTTTAACTTGAGGGAAGAGGAAAGGAAAAGAAATGATTATCACCAACAGCATCACCAGAACCAAAACAACAGGGCTAACACCATGTCTTAGGATTCAGAGATTACCTCAAGGCCTGATTGCCCTCTGTTCTGATAAACTGAGATAAGATCACCTTTGAGACTGAGGGAACCTGCCCAGAAAGAATGACTCAGCTAATGCAAGAGATTGGAAGGTTTAGGATAGACTATCCGGGAATAACAGGTCATTGGGAGGGACATCCTCTTAAGCTGCCTAACCACCCTTCCAGGAAAATTCACCTGTTTTACTTCTCCCTTTGTCCTCCTGCAAATACTCTGAGAAGTTCACATCACTCCCAATACAAACAACAAAGTGTGAAAATAAAAAAAAAGCTTTCCCCTTTATTTTGCATATTTTTCCCTGCTTCGGGCTAACCAATGGCGACTTAGAATTAAGGTATAACCATTGATTCATGTGTGATATCATAAGCTCACAGGTGTTTGTTTGCCTTTGTTCTATTCTTCCCATTTCAATGATAACCCAGTGACCATACAGCAAAACCACCAAATGTCAGACACCAGCAAGTAAGGAAAAATGGCAAAAAGAGGAAGGCACAGAGGAAAACCAAGAATTGAGCAACAAGAAACTCTGTGCCCTGTGAGGTTTTGATGGGTGCGGATCATGCTCTATAACCCACAGTCCTTTGCTATGGTGAGTACCTAGCAGCCAACAAATAATTTTTCATTGCTAGATTAGTGGGGTGACTTGCTAGGAATTATTTGATGAAGGGGGTTCTAGGTGTTTTCAATAGAATTCTTCCAATTAATTACTCCCAAATCACTGATTACCAAAGAATAGTGATAATTACACACTTAACCAACATGTCAACACGACAGCAAGTTCTACCTGATCCCGTGTCCAATAAATAGCCTTATTCATTTATTAATTCATTAAAAAATACTTATTTAGGGGCGGCTAGGTGGCACAGTGAGTAGAGCGTCGACCCTAGAGTCAGAAGGACCTGAGTTCGGATCCGGCCTCAGACACTTAATGCACACACAAACAACAGCAACAAAAAAAACCTAGCATGTGACCTTGGGCAAGTTACTTAACCCCAACTGCCCTCCAAAAAAATGCAAAAAAAAAAATACTTATTTAGACCCTACATCTATGCAAGATGCTTTTATGGGCCCATCTTCTACACCAGCCTCAAGGACTAGAGACAATTTAAAATGCTTTCAAGTTAAACAAATGAGGGCCAAATACAAGCCCAGAACACATTTTCAAAGAATGGAGCTCTAGGGTTGTAATCTCTCCCCACCAAACCTCTACTCCAGTTTACTTCATTGATCTAATCTCTCATCTTCTTTCCCATTCCCCAAGGCTCTGGGTTGCTCTTTGCAACATTTCTAGAGCTAACACAGGACTTCATTCCACAGAATTATATCATTTCAACCTAGAGATGGGTGGAGATGGGAAGATGAAGAGACTCCAGGTTCAGGAGGCCCCAGTTTTCCCCAAAGGAGGAAGCTATTTTCATTTCCCCAAAGCCTTAAAATCCCAGGAGAGAAGGAGACATAGGAGTCATGCCTCTGTTTCTCTACTGAGTCTATGTTACTACCTTAAACCAGAGGACATAATGTGTAATGAAATCTCTACATGCTATACCTTCGGCATGACCCTTTGTCCATCCTCCTGAATCTCCCCCCTTCCTCATCTTTGTATCCCTGGTTTCAACCTAGTCTTAGATCTATTGCCTTTCTGCTCTCTTTTTTCCTTGGTTTGTCCTTCCCTTGGAGACTTTGTCACATGGGATGCCAAAGTGGCCTAAATACATACCCCTGCATGGAAAGTTCCCAGGTCCTTTCGATTTGGGATTTATTCTTTCCCCCCAAACAAGTCTGCAAACTCATGTAGCAGGCTGCAGGGGTGCCAGGTGAACAGCACATCCTAATGAATTATGCATGGGGCTCCTTTGGAGCAGGCGTTTGCCCCCTGGAGACCTCAGTACCAGGTGCCCTTTTCAGGAGGCACTTGACTGCCCTTGTGGTGACATCATCTACACCTGGCAGGGCTCCATGAGCAGCAAGAAAAGACTGTTCCACCTGCATGGAACATGGCTGGCCATGGGAAAAACAATGAAGCTGAAGTGGCAATTTTAGGGAGATGCATTGCACGGTCAGCCTGCCTCAGGATGTGGCCAATATCCATATCCTCTTTGAAAACTTCCATCTCTTGTAACCTGCTGCACGAGGAGTCCCCATAAGAAGGCTGAAGCCTCTCCTAGTTAAAGAATTAGTAATAAAAATAGCAGCAGCAGCTGCTTCAAAGTTATTTAAATGGACAGTCTCATCTGAGCCTCACAACCACTCAGTGAGGCAGGTCCTTCGGGTGGTATTATCCCCATTTTACAGATAGGGAAACTGAGGCTCATAGAGGTGAAGTGCTTGTCGAGGATCACATAATTAGTGTCAGAGATAGGGTCTGATGCCAGGTGTCTCCTGACTCTGGCTCTAGTGTGCCATAACTGCCTTGAAGGGAGAGGAGGGCAGATGAGGACAGTGTTATCTGCACAATCTGTCTTTTCTCTGGAATGGACTTCTGTTTATTTCATACTTAAGCAGGTCCCATTATTGTTCATCTACTTATTCACTCAACACTATTTACCGAGAATCTAGTCTGTGTGAGGTAGACTTGGGTGTGCCAGGTGCTATTAGAACCCTTTAAACAGAAGATGCCTTTCCTTGCCAATAGCAGTGGGGCAACTGAGAGCAATCTTCACACAATACAAGGAGAAAGCAAAGCTCATTCCTCAGCTGCACTGCAAGGTTTCTAAAGACACCTGTCCCCATTTTGGCCCCTGTGCTCTGCTAAGATGGCTGGGACAAGAGCCTGACTATTTCTACCCTTCCCACTGCCCCAGAGAATCGGAAAAACTCGTCATTGTTTAACTTGACTGACTTGATAGTCAATGATGATGATGACATTTATATAACACTCTAAGATTTGCAAAGTCCTTTATGCATATCAGGTCATTTTATCTTTATGATAATCCTGGGGCATAGATGCTATTACTAGCCTCATTTTATAGATAAGGAAGCCCAGCAGACAGAGGGTAAGTGAGCCGGCAAGTACCTGAGGCTGGATTTGAGCTCTAGCTGCCTCCAAAATGAAAAATGAAATGACATCCCCTGCTGCTCCCTTCTTTACCCTGCCTCCATTTCAAATATCTCAACTGCTCCCAACTGACCATCTCTATAACCTCATGCTGGGCTCTCTTAGCTAATGGCCCTGACAATGGGCCTATTGCTCTCACCCCTGGACAATCAGCTGTTCTTGCCACATCCATGACAGAGGTAGCGGGGGCTACCAGGTTTTCCTTTCCCTGTCTTTTCATGTGAATAACTTAGCCAGTAGAATTGAGTGTCCCTCTCCAACTGCAAAGTAGGGGAGGTGCTCTTAAAGAGGCTCAGAAATGAAAGTGATAGCAAACACCATTGAGTAGGAGGTCCTTGACCTACAATTCATGAACTGTTTTTTTTTTTTAAAGGATAACTATAAAATGGGGCAGCTAGGTTTTTCAGTGGATAGAGCACTAGCCCTGGAGCCAGGAGGACCCAAGTTCAAATCTGACCTCAGACACTTATGAGGTGTATGTAAGTCAATCTTGTTTGTCTCAGTTCCTCATTGGTAAAAATGAGTTAGAAAAGGAAATGGCGAACCACTCCAGTATCTTTGCCATGAAAACCCTAAATGGGGTCGTGGAGAGTCAGGCATGACTGAAATGACTTAACAACAATAACAAAAATACGTTAACATAATAGGTTTCCTTTGAAAATATATGCATCTTATTTTAAACATTTAAAGATATCCTGAGAGCATTTTATCAGATTGCTAAAGGTGGCCACAAGTCACTAAAGGTTAAGACTGAGCTTCAGTAAGACTCCTTTCCTTCCTTCCACAACAGCCCCAAACTTTGCTTGAAGAACTCAAGTGAGGGAGAACCTTCCACATTTAGAGGTGCCCATTATCCTTTGAGACAGCCTCAGCTGTGAACTTTTCCAGTGGCCACACTCTGTTCCTGCCTTTACCTTACCATGCTTCTCTAACAGGCCTGACTCAGGAGCTCCATTTTTCTGGTGAGGTACTGATATTTTTCTGTTAGAAAAGATAAAAATAAGCAAACTCTCTTCCTTTTTTTGTGGCTACTTTACTCCATCTTCCCACCACTGAGACAAGTCAGCTCCCTCTCTTTCTTCAGATTCCTTTTCAGATTTAACCTCTTCCTGAAGGTTCTCCTGAGGCATCCACCACGGAACCTTGAGTTTATCAAATCACCTCAGTAGTATACCAGGCTCTAAACCAGACATGTCAAATCTACAACCACCCCAGCACTCCCCAGTGCTTCCCAAACCACATTTAAATGCAATTGGGAATTATGCATCAAAATAAATAAAATAATAGAATAGATATAATGTCAATATGTGGTTTTCTATGTCAATATGTGACAACAGGGATGCTTATATAGGGCTTGACACCCACAGGTCTATGTTATCTGGTCACATTTCTCTCTGATGCTTCTGACTAGCTACTGATATTGAATAACCCTTTTAGATGGCAAAGACTCTCTCCTGCCTTTGAGCATACCTTACCATTGTATGAAGCACACATCATCCACCGTTTTATATCATTGCTTTACCTCTCTGGACTTCAGTCTCCTCATCTAGGAAATAAGGGGTGAAATGGATCATCTCTGAGGTTTCTTGAAACCTCTGAGTACCATTTCCCTTTTCACATGTGTTTATGTGATCTCCTCAAGGGGCCTGTAGTCTTGTGGACAGGGAGTGTTATCTTTCAGAAAGGTAATCTGGTAGTTTAACTAGAGAGCTGGTCTTGGGCTGAGGAAGACCTGGATTGATATTCTGTTTCAGAGGCTTACTTGTGAGAAAGTTACTCAGTCTTGGCAAACTTCCACCAACTGGGGGAAGGGAGAGGAGTGACACCTAGACTATTTACCTCTTAGGGTTATTATGAGGCACAAATGATTACAGGATCACAGATATGAGCTGAAAGGGAACATCAAGATCATTTAGTCCAATGTCCCCATTTTTTTTTTTTGCAGGGGGAAAGGTAGGGCAATTGGGGTTAAGTGACTTGCCCAAGGTCACACAGCTAGTAAGTGTTAAAGTGTATGAGGTCACATTTGAACTCAAGTCCAGGGCTGGTGCTGTATTCACTGCCAATGTCTCCATTATTCAGAAGAGGAGAGTAAAGACCAGAAATGTTACATGACCTACCCAAAGTCATATACATGGTAGATGACAGCCAGGATTCAAACTCAGGTCCTGTTACTTCAAGTTCATCAGTCTTTCCATATAAAGTTCTCTGTGCAACTTTAAAACACTATACAGGGTGTCCCTAAAGTCTCTAAGGCTCAATAGACTTGAAGCTGCACTAAGACTTTTGGGACATCCTGCATTTATATTAGTTACTGATATTTATTACAAGAGGTAGAAAGAGGTAGACAAAAGAATTCAAGACTTGGAGTCATGAAGGCTTGGGTTCAAATCCTGATTCAAGCACTTGCTGAGTGATCAATTATGGGTGTGTCACCTAATTTCTCTGAGCCTCAGTTTCCTCATCTATAAAATGGTGATAATACCCATACTATCTACCTTGAGAACATGACATCATTGATAAAAGGACGACTTTGGAATCAGAAAGAACCAGATTCAAGTTCTATTTTGGGCATATACAAGCCTATAGGCAAGTCTCTATATCTCAGAACTCTTCATCAAAGAAGAATCACTAATTTGCATAGAAAGAAGTTTCTATAACAAAGTTCTCCTACATGGAGGACATCACAGGACCAAACCAAAAAAGAGGGAAAAAAAAACTACAGATTTGTTGTAAGGCTGAAATGAGATCTTGTATGTAAAGTGTTTTGCAAACTTTAAAGAATTGGATGTTAATTATTATTTTAATTATTATTAGTAGTAACTGTTGTCTATTCGTCAGCATATCTTACACAGTATTAGGCCCAAACCACGTACTTTACAAGTATTTGCTAAAGTGACCTGAATGAATTGGTTTATCAGATTGACTAGCCAGGCGCCTACCAAGGCCCTGTGGGAATGTAACATAGTACTCTGCATGGTGATTTTCAATGGTGATTTTGTGAAATTTTATAAAAACAAAGAAACAAAAAACAGCCACAAAAAGCCCAACTTTGGCTACCACAATTTGGGGGTGCATAAATGGATTCAGATAAAAGAAGAATAGACTGGAAAGTCAAGCCACTTGTGGGCTCTTGCCCTCAACAAAACTATTCTATGGGTTTTTAACAGGTCCTGAGCCAACATGTTCTATATCAGTCACAAGAAAGATCCTTGGGTCCTTTGCAGCAAGAGTATCACAGAATAAAAGAGGTGTCATGTAGCTTAACCCTTTCTTTTGACAAAAGAGGAAGTCAAGTGACTTACCCAATCAAAGTAATACCCGTGAACTTCTGAACACTCATCAGATCTAGACTTCTAATCCTGCTATGGTTAATTCACTGCCAGTCAGAAGATGGCCTTGACAAAAAAAAAAAAATGGGAACAGATTTAAAGTAATAGTTATTTTCTTATGCCTTCTTCTTAAATCATTCTTTTTCTTATGTCCTATTCCTTTTTTTAAAAAATAAATTTCTTATTTATTGTAAACAATCTTTTTTTTAAAGTTTCAAGTTCCAAATTCTTTCCCTCCCTCCTACACTTCCCCCATCCAATTATAAGGCAAGCAATAGGATATCACTTATACATGTGAAATCATGCAAAACATACATGTGAAACATAGCGGTATTATAAAAAAGAGAGAGCAAGAAAATTATACTTCAATTTGCAGAATTCATCAGTTCCCTCTCTGGAGGTAAAGAGCATTTTTTCATCACAAATTTAGAATTGTGTTAGATCACTGTATTGATCAGAGCAGCCAAGTCTTTCACAGTTGATCTTCATTACAACATTGCTGTTACTGTCACAATGATCTCCCAGTTCTTATTTCACTTTGCTCCAGTTCATACAGGTCTTCCATGTTTTTTTTCTAAAACCAACCCTCTCATCATTTCTTATAGCACAATAGTACTCCATCACAATCATATACCACAACCATAGCCATTCCCAAACTGATGGGCATCCCCTCAATGTCCAGTTCTTTGCTACCACAAAAAGCTCCTATAAATACTTTTTGCACATATAGGTCATTTTCCTTTTTCTTTGATATATATACCTAACGGTAGTATCACTGGATCAAAGGACACACACAGTTTTATAGCTTTTGGGCATGGCTCCAAACTGTTCTCCAGAATGTTTGGACCAGTCTACAATTCCACCAACAGTTTATTATCTATTAAATACCTATAGAGTGTACCTATTTTCCTTCAGCTTCTCTAGCATTTGTCATTTCTGATAAGTAGGAGATACCTGAGAGTTGCTTTAATTTGCATTTCTCTAATTAAAAGTGATTTAGAGCATCTTTTTCATATGCCTATAGATAGCTTTGATTTCTTCTGAAAACTGCCTGTTCATATCCTTTGACCATTTATCAGTTAAGTTCTTATTTTTATAAATTTGACTCAGTTCCCTGTATATTTGAGGAATGAAGCCTTTATCCAAAAAACTTGCTGTAAACTTTTTAAAAATCATTTTATTCTCTATGCTACCTTTTAGCAAAATGTAGTTTCTGTGATTATCTCTTTGAATTAGGTCTATTTTGCTTTGTCTGATTGCTATCCCTGCCTTGTTTACATCAGCTGAAACATAACAGATTCCTCTTTAGCCCTTCATTTTAACTGTGTGTATGTTTCTGTTTCCAGTGTGTGTCTTGTAAATAATATATTGTTGGATTCTGGTTTCTAATCCATTCTGCTATCTGCTTCCGTTTTATGGGTGAGCTCATCCCATTCACATTCATAGTTATGATAACTAACTGTGGATTTCCCCCATCTTATTTTCTTCAGTTTGTCTTTCTCTCCCTCTTTTCATCCAGTCCCTCCCCTCAAAAGTCTGTCTTGTTTTTGACCACTACCTTTCTGAATCGGCCCTTTCTTTTACCCCTCCCCCTATCTCTTATCCTCTTTCCCTCCTATTTTCCTACTAAGGTAGATTTCTATACCCACCTGAGTAGAAGAATATAGCATACATACACATAAAATATAGAAAAAAATATTATAATTTGAATTTAAATTAATTTATATAAATAAGAATGATTCCCTAATTATAAAGAAAATACATAGACTTTAGAAAATATATAGAATATATGTATACACATAATACATATACACATTATATATGTATGAATATATGTATATGTACACATACATACACATTCTTCTCTCTGAAACAATTCCAATGAGAGTGAGGTTCAAGCGTTGCCTGCCACTCCCCTCATTTTCCCTTCTACTATAAAAGTTCTTCCTCTATGTCTCTTTTATGTGAGAAAAATTTCCCTATTCTCTTGATCTCTAGGTGATTAAGTTGAAAAATTCCTCCTGTCTATAGAGGAATACTGTCTAGTGGGTAATAGCTCTGCATACAAGTAGGTATTTCATAAAAGTTTGTTGAAATGGACTGAATTCAACTGATCAGGAATAAGAGTCAAGAAATTCCTAGCTCTAGCCTGGATCTCTGCCACAGGCATGCTTGATGACCCTGGGCCAGTTACTTATCTTATCTGTGTATCATTTGCTCGCCCAGATTAGGGTGGTTGTGAAGATAAATGGGAAATGATTTATAAAGGCTCAGTGAATTTCAAGGAGAAAGATGCTACTGTATTTAAGTAATAGAAAGTTCTGTGTAACAACTCTATGGCATAGGCAGATGAGCGTGATTGTTTCCATTTCTCTTTCTCCTAGGGATCAATAAAGTAGACCTAGGGGTTGAGAGCTAAGTCCTTGGATCAGAACCTGAATTGCTATGTGATGTTACATTGGACAAATCTGATCACAAGTTAGTGCTCTTTCTACTCTTCTAAAAGCATTTTCTCTCCCTCTCTCTTTTTTTTTTAAGCAATTGGGGTTAAGTAACTTGCTCAAGGTTACACGGCTAGTCATTATTTATGCGTGGGTGCTCATTTTCTGAGGCCGGATTTGATCTCAGGTCATCCCAACTCTGAGGCCGGAGCTCTTACTCCCTGCACCACCTAGCCGCCCCTTTAGGGCAATTGGGGTTAAGTAACTTGCCCAAGGTCACACGGCTAGGTTTTTGTTTGTGTGGGTTAAGTGTCTGAGGCCAGATCCAAACTCAGGTCCTTCTGACTCCAGCGCCAGCACTCTACTCACTGCGCCACCTAGCCGCCCCAAGCATTTTCTCTTTATTCTGTATTCTAAATAAGAGCTGTAGGCAATCAATGTCCTCCTCTATTTAGACCTTAGAATGGCCACTCAATTTATTGGGAGTTTTTTTCAGGGGAGAGGGGATGAATTATAGAATTTACTACAACTATTTTCCAATATAAATTCATTTCACATCTCCCAAGCTTCCATCCTCCAGCCATGATCCACATCATCCCAATTCCTTCCTTTCTTCCCAGCCCTGTTGCCTGTCACATAGAAGTCCTCCAGACTTCATACCTGTTGAAAAAGTCACACACACACAGTAAATGCTCTTCTCTCTTTGTTCTTGTCCCTTGAAGGTGAGGTTCTGTAGGGAATGGAAGATGGGGAGAGAAGGCAGTAAGACAATACAGGGATGAAGTAGTTGGGCACAGGGAATTTATATTTATTCTATATATGCTTATGCATACATACTTGTTGTCTTCCTCCATTAGACTATAATCTCCCTGAGGGCAAGAACTGTTTTATTCTCTGTATTTGTATCCCCAGTGCCTAGCTCAGTGCTGGTACACAGCAGGTGCTTAATAAATGCTTATTGACTTGAACTGAATTGATTGGGCATGGGTCTGACACTGGCTATTGCATCAAAATTATAACTTCCTGAAACGCCTGCCATGTATGATTTAACATAACTCATTTTCCTCACTAATAATAACCATAATTCACATTTACATTGTAATATGCATCATACTTTTCTTAAAATAACTCTAGGAGGTGGGTGGTACAAATATTAGTAGCCTCATTTGGTAGCTCCAGAAACCAAGGTTCAGAGAGAGGAATTGACTTGCCCAGTGTAACATAGCCAGTAAACTTCAGAGCTGGGACACAAATCTGAGTTCCTGCCTTCACATCCAGGGCTTTTTCCCCTTCTACCACATTGCCTCTTGTTCAATTCAGTATTTACAGAATACCTTTCATGTATACCAGTTGCCATGGAGCATGAAATAATTCAGTCAATAAATACATATTAAATATGTATTTGTATAGAATAAATGTATATATTTTAATGTGTTTATATATAATAAATGTATTTTAAGCACATTCTATGTGTCAGGCACTGTGCTAAATGCTGAGGATACAAAGAAAGGGGCAGTTCCTACACTCAGGGAGCCCACAGCCCAATGGGAGAGCCAATGTGCAAACAACTATGTACAAACAAGCCATATAAAGGATAAATTGGAAATAATCAAAATACTTCCTGACCTCACTAAGCTTACAATAATGATAACCGACAGTTAAATAACATTTTACATATGCTAGCTTATTTAAAGGGCAGTTAGGTGGTATAGTGGAAAGAGTGCTGGGCCTGGAGTCAGGAAGACTCATCTCTAGGAATTCCAATCCCAGTTCAGACACTTATTGGCTGTGTAACCCTAGGCAAATCACTTGACCCTGTTTGCCTCAGTTTCCTAATTTGTAAAAATGAACTGGAGAAGGAAATGGCAGACCACTCTAGTATCTTTGCCACAAAAACCCCAAAAGGGGTCACAAAGAGTCAGACACAACTGAACAACAACATCTTATGTGACAACCCTGTGAGGTAAGTAGTACAGGTATTATTTGTTATACCCATCTTATAGATGAGGTAAATAAAGCTTTGTTATCTCTACTTATGGGTTACCTGTTACTTAACTAATAAATGATACAGATAAAAGTGAAACCTAGGCCTTCCTGGCTCTGAGTTCAGCACTCTTTTCTCTTGCACCATACAGGAAAATACAAGACTTAACTACATAGGAATCAAGGAACACTGGAGAATAGTACAAAGGTGCATAAACATGCTTTAGGAGTTCAGATAAGGAAGAGATCTCTATGGCCTGGAGAAAAGAAGGAAGACTCCCAAGAAGTGTAAATAGAGGTCAAGGGAGGGGCTGGGGCAGCTTAACAGCCCCAGCAAAAGCCCAAACACTATCTTTTGACTTTGAGAGCCTTCAGGGCTTGCTGTATTTTTGGCTTTGGTGTGGGGGTTTCTGGGACTCTTGCCTAAATACCCTGAAGCAACCAAAATGAATATCAACTTTAAGAGACAAAGAGTGATAGAATTGTTTTTTCTGTGATTAAATTGTCTAGTTTATCTCATCCATCTGGTCCTGGCTGTTCACTCTGATCTCTAATCCCATTGCCACTGGTGGGAAGAATTTCTAAAACGGGTGAAACTGGGAGAGAAGAGTGGTTATTTTTGAGAGATGGGGATGAAGAGTGGGCAACTCTTGTTACCCCACAATTGGCCTAGAGAGACTGGCCATTAATTGGAGCCCAACCAGACTTTGGGCAGGAAAAATAAGACTGGTGAATAAAGTTATGATTTAAAGTGCATTAGGGTAAGAAAGCAGACTGTTTGTGTGAATATAATCAAAGGAAGGGGAAAAGATTTGGGAGAAAGACACCAAAGAAAACACAGAGAAAACCACAGGTCCCAAGACAAGAATTGCCAGTCTTGTAATAATGGGGTAGGTTGTGGTGGTGGTGTTTATAGCAGAAGGCCCAGAGCTCTTTTGTGAGATGTAGCAGCTTTCTTTTGGCAGATACAGAAAGACCAGATTGGGTTATGGTGCCCTCCTCTGAAGAAGGAGAGCTTGTCAAGTCATTGGGTATAACAATGGCAGCAGCATGATGCAATTCCAAGAGTGCTTGTTTTGGAGGTAAAGGAACTGATCTCAAATTCTGGCTCTACCAATTATCCTAAGTGTGACTTTGGACAAACTACTTCTCTCTGGACCTCAGTTTCCTCTTCTGTAAAATGAGGGGACTGGACAAGATGAACACTAAGGTCCCTTTCAGTTCTACACTTATTATAGGCAGCTAAGCGGCCCAGTAGACAGAGCACTAGATTTGAAGTCAGGAAAACCAGAATTTAAATCTGGCTTCGGATACTTGTTAACTGTGTGATCTTGGGCAAATAACTTAACCTTGCCTCAGTCCTCATCTGTAAGATGGGGATAACAGCAAGTACCTCCCAGGGTTATTCTGATGATCAGATAAGATATTTTAACATACTTAGCACAATAACTGGCATGTACTGTTGCTACTTTTGTTGTTCAACTGATTCTGACTCATTGTGACCCCATTTGGGGTTTTCTTGACAAAAATACTGGAGTGATTTGTCTTTCCTTCTCCAGCTCATTTTACAGATGAGGAAACTGAGGCAAACAGGGTTAAGTGACTTGCCCAGAGTCATACAGCTAGTACATATCTGAGATCAGATTTGAACTCCTGGAAATGAGTCTTCCTGACTCCAGGCCCAGCACTCTATCTACTGCCCCACCTGGTACACAGTAGGTGTTTAATAAATTTGGATTGGATTGGATTAAAATGAGAGAATATTTCTAAAATCCTTTAGCACAGTGCCTGATAGTAGTAGGTACTAGATAAATGCTTATTCCCTCTCTCCCCCATTTGTTAAACCCAATCAATCAACTGATTGATTGCTTACTGGAACAAATTCAGAAGGGAACCTGGGATCACTTAGCTATTCACATTGATTATTAGAAGCATTATGGAGTTCCAGAACCTATGTAGGAGGTGCCCAGAGAATTAAAAACACCCAGGCTCCATCTAAATCAGGCTTCTGGATGAGGAAAAGATGGTAATGTATTTAGGCACAGCTACAGTTTGGGATCCAACTACCAGGCATCAACCCTCAGACTGTTGCAGTAAAGATATAAAAAACAGTGGGAAGAGGAAGTGGGAGGAATACCATGGAAAAAGAGTATATTAGTGTCATTTTTCTCCCTAATTTCAACCTGCCTGTTGACATTCTATTCATTTTTTGACTTATGGATTCTGATCACCTCAATAGCCAAGCACCATTCCAGAGGAATTGTAGTGAAATATGCTAACTGCCTTCTAACAGAGAGATGATGGACTTGGGACATAGAATGAAACATTTATTGTTTGAACGTGGCTAATGTGGCAATTTGTTTTATTCAATTATGCATATCCCCCCTCCCATCCCCCGCAATAGGGTAGGATATGAAGGAAAAAAAACCAGATTTTTGTTCACTGAAACAAAATTAAATCTAACTTTTAAAAATACTATTTTTCAAGGCCTATGCCAAATTCTACATCTTCTATGGAAAGTTCCCTGATCCTGTATCTCTAGCCACAACTCCCTAAACTTTGCCTCTAAGCACCTAGAAGAGATTTTTAAAAATCTCTGTATCTCCTCTGGCAGGTAACAATAGTAGCTAGCATTTTTATAGCATATTAAGCTTTCCAACAATCTTGGGAGGTAGGTGCTATTACTACCTTCATTTTTGCAGATGAGGAAACTGAGGCTAAGAGAGGTTAAATAACTTGTGTATGATCACACAGCTACTGAGTATATGAGCAGGATTTGACCTGAGATCTTTCTGATTTCACAGTACCCTAGCAGCTGCCTTGGTCTGGATCCACGTTTTCATCTCTGTAGGGCATTCCTGTTATGGAAATTCCCATCACTGATGCATACTGGCAATTTTCTGTGTTATCCAGTCTTAGAGAGTCTCTTGGGGGCACTGAAAGCTTACAGACAGTATGAATCAGAAGCAGGGTTTGAACCTTGGTCTTCATGACTTTAAGATCAGCCCCCTACGTGCACTACTTCTCACCTTGTATATACATAGTAGGTGTTTAATAAATGCTTATAGAATGAATATATGAGTAGATAGAACCTACCATTCTCTTTTCTCAACATCTACCATTTTTAATCAATGTAAATAGTAATTTTTCTGTTTTGTCCAGAAACCCTGAGGGTCTTCCCCTCCCAGATTGATCTTTTTTTTTTTTTGACCAGGTAAAAAGGCTATTCTCTGACTCATTTCTTATTAAGCCTTAATCACTGAATGTCAAAGTGATTCAAACTGAGACCTATTAAAAACCTTAGCTTGAAAAGGTCCAGGTCCCCCACTGCATCCTGGGCCATCTCCAGTTGTCCTGATCTATATCTGGCCACTGGACCCAGATAGCTCTGGTTGTTGCTGTGTTTGTCCGTTTTCGAAGAGGACCATGGCATCAGTGAGATGATGACATGACTTGCATTTGACTTTGATTTGAGGGAGGGAGGGCTATGCAAGGTCACCAGCCTAACTTTCTCCTTTAGAGTCATCTGGGTCCAGTGATCATCTGGTCATTTAGAGATTAGGATGACTGGAGATGGCCCAGGATTCAATGGGAGACTTTGCACAGCCTCCCTCACTTAAATCCAACTCACTTGCACCTCATGGTGTCACCTCCTTGATGTCATGGTCTTCACCGAGAATAAAGGACAAACTACTACCACCACCACCACAAATGCTCAAGGAGCTCAATGACTTCTATGTTAAGCAAAAGTTTAGGACATAAGGGTGACATTGCTATTTATAATCTGAGAAAGGAAGGGAAAAAGAGGAACAAGAATTTCAAGTGAGTACCTACTATGTGCCAGGCACTGTACTAACTGCTTTACAAATATTTTCTCTTTTGGATCTCACAACAAGCTTGTGAGGGGGGTGTGGTTATGATTCCCACTTCACAGTTGAAGAAACTAAGGCAGGTAGGAGTTAAGTGACTTCCCAAGGGTCACAAAGCCAGTAAGTATCTGAGGTTGGATTTGAACTCAAGTTTTCCTGACTCCAAACTCAACACATTATCCACTGTTTCGCCTACTTGCCTCAAGAATCCTTTTGGATCCTTGTGAAAATTGAGAGTTGACATCCATGACTGGCACAATAAAGTTTGTCCTCATCAGTAAGTACACTATTACTATCCTCATTCATTCATAAAATATTTGTTGAGTAACCATTATCTCTAATTAACTCTAATTCAATAAACTGTATTAGGTACTAGATGCAAAATATGGTCTCAGCCTTCAAAGGGTTTCTAATTTGGATGAGGATTGCAAGATTTCTTTGGAAGATGAACTTCTCCGTGGTCAGAATGAAAAACCTTATCTACCTAATTTCCCCGAAAAGAATAAAAAACTTCCCTGAAAATGCTTTCTAGTTCAGAGGAAGAGGTTACAAAAGAAAAAAATGTGCACATTGTTAGCAGCTTGGATTATTTTCTGATAGAAGGCTTCTTGTACTCAGAGGAGCTACTCAGAGAGAAGTATTCAAAGGAGGTGTCCTTGGAGAGACAGTTACTTCTACTGGTTTGAACTCACCTCAATAAAAGCCCAAAGATTCCTTCATATTCATTGACTGTGCCAGGTTTTGCCTGTATTAAATGTTGCTTGAAATGCATGGACCTTTGGCTGGGATATAGAAATCACTTTCCTCAGCCAACATTTGTGATTCAGAGTTACAACTATAATTGCTCTTTGACCTGGGCTGGCAGGGATAGTCATTCCAGGGTAGTGAAGCAGAGCAGGTTGGGACAATACCAGCAATAAACATTTAAACACCTCCTGAGTACAGAGCTCTGGTCTAAGTGCTAGGGGAGATGCAAAGTTTAGATAAGCCAATGGCCACATCCTCATGGTGCTTAGTAGGAGGAGAAGCCATAAACAACCATGATACAAAAGAGAGAAATAATTGTGGTACAAAATAGCAGAATATAAATGCATGAGAGTGAAAGCAAAATGTAGTATAAAGTTTGAGGAGGAAATTATCTTGACTAATGGGGGGCAGGAAGTACAGTTAAAGAAGGTTTCATAAAGGAAGGGATATTCAAGGTGGATTTTAAAGAACAGCTAGGAACCCAACAGGATTATATAGAAAACTCCAGATACATGGGTCAAATTAGATGAAGGGGTTCCTTGCAAAGGGGTGGAGATATCCTTCAGGATTAGAGGACCATAGATTTCAAGCTGGAAGAGAACACTAGAGTAATCTGCAGTTTGGCCCTTTCATTTTATTGATGAAGATGAGGCCCAGAATAGCTAAAATGATTGCCCAGAGTCCCACAGGCAGTAAGGAACACAGTCAGAATTTGAAATGAGGCTCTTTGACCCTCCTCCCAGCACCTTTTCCACTGCACTACACTGTTTGGTTTTTAGTCTTCCAGAGATGGTTAGAAGCCACAGTGGTACAGAGTTCCAAGGGCAGGCCTTGGGTGTCTTTGTAGTCAGCTGTCAGACTGCTGCTTCCAGCTGTTTAGGTAACACCTCCTTTCCCCATGAGCCTTTTCACATACATTCCTGGTAGAAGCCAGAGAGTTTGTCTTCACTTTTCCCAGTTCCGGTGAAGACTCATTGATTTTGAGTCCTTTGTATGACAAATCTGAAGGTGGCAGCTTCTCTTGCTGTTCAGTGAATATGGCCATTATGGCACAGTATCATTTCTGATACCAAAACCGAGAAAAACTCTCTGAGTGCCAGCAGTGAGTTTGAGTGTAATTTTTGAGAATCTGCTTCTCGGTTCCTTATCTGGTTACCTTTGTCTTTACTGTACAGCTATTTCTGGGCTCTGAGAACCCTGTGGAAACTCCTTTTCCAAGAAATCAGCTAACCATTCAGTGACCATGTTTACTTAATCTTCTGTTTTCTAAAAGCATAAACAGTCATATCTGAAGGGGACCCAACGTCAGAGTTTTTCCAGCATGACTGTGGGTTCCTTACAGGCTGCCTTTGTGTTTTCTTTATGGTGGAGCCGATTTGTCATGTTATCATGTTCCAACTATGTTGACTAACCACCTCTCACTCTAAAACCTCGAAAGCTTGGGTCATCCTCCCCCTCTTTCTTCTGTAGTCTCTATGTTTAGCCTCTTTCCCTTCATCCCCTTCTCTAAGGCTTGTCTGTGGTCTGAGATGAAGTTGCAAACTCACCAGCTGGAATCTGGAAAGGAGAATGAGCCAAAGCTCAGCTTCCAGGAAGATATTACAGCAGGTGGGATTGATCTTCCAGCCTTGTCCACCTTTGATTTTGCAGCAGATCATTCTATGGCAACAATTACTCTCAATAGTTGACAAACATTTATTAAGCACCTACTATATGCCAGGCACCATCATAGCACTTATAATGCCCCAAGCACCATGCAAATGCCACAGACGAGTTACTCCCTTGTCCACTTTGAAGATACTAAAAGGTTCTATTCTTTATGTATCATTAATAATAGTTATCAGTCTCAAGGAAATTGAATAAGAGCCTTCCCTAGCAATATTCACTCATTATTTGAAGAAAAGTTGTCCCATTTAGTAAGTTTTTAGATATAATTCCAAATTGTTTTCCAGAATAGCTGGACAAATTAATTCACATCTCCAACAACACATGGACCCTCCAACATTGGTCACTTTTTTTTGTGAACTTTGCCAACTTAGATAAATGAACACTAGTCATTGGATTCTATCCTTCCCTTGGAGTCTAGATATGGTCTTTCTTTGAATCTTTCTAGAGAGAAGAGCTTCACTTTGTTTGTCCTCTGAGTTCAGAGAAATAACGGATATTGGAGCTGGAAGGAATCTTGGAGATCTGCCAGTCAATCATTTCCTTTGGGAAAATGAAGAAAATGACAAAGGAAGGTTGGTGACTAGCCCAAGGTCACACATGTGATTAGAAGCAGAGTCAGGTCTCCCAGTTTTTTTTTTTTAAAGCAATTGGGGTTAAGTAACTTGCTCAGGGTTACACGGCTAGTCATTATTTATGCGTGGGTGCTCATTTTCTGAGGCCGGATCTGATCTCGGGTCATCCAAATTCCGAGGCCGGCACTCTTACTCACTGCGCCACCTAGCCGCCCCTTTAGGGCAGTTGGGGTTAAGTAACTTGCCAAAGGTTACACGGCTAGGTTTTTGTTTGTATGGACTCCGAACTCAGGTCCTTCTGATTCCAGGGCTGGGGCTCTATTCACTGCGCCACCTAGCCGCCCCAGGTCTCCCAATTTTTAATCCTGTCTGACAAACCCATTTGTCTCCCTGAGGTCAAAATCAAGTCTAGCTGAGGATAAGAATGAACACCCTATAAAGACATTTTTCACCATCAGGGTTATGGAAAAGCATTTAATGATTGTTTGATAGCATAACATGGTGCTAGGGTCCCATACAAAGAGAATTGCATAGATATAGCCCAACCCTTCTAGCAGATAATAATCTAAGATACATATATGATCAGGATAGAAAGCCAAATAAAATACATCAAACCTGAGTGGACAATGAAGTCTTTGTGTACCTCGGCCTAGCTTCAATACCACCTCTTTCTTGAAGCCTCCATGAATCCCTCCACTGCCAGTTAAAAATGACTTTTTTGATTTCAAAGTATTTTACTTCCCTCCTTTAATAATAGCTAGCATTTATATAGTGCTTTATGGTCTCTCATTTGATCTTCACAATAACCCTAGGTAGGTGCTCCCTACTTTGGAGTTGGGTTTACAGAAGAGACTGAATGACTGAATGATTTGTCCAGGGATACATAGCTAGTGCGCATTTGAGTCAGAACTTGAACTCGGGTCTTCCTGACTCTAAGTCTCATGCTCCATATACTGAGCCCTTACCTTTATACATACTATCTCATGCTCATAACTGATAAGGGAGGGGACAGGGACTGTGTCTTAATAGATGTCTTATAATATAATAAATATATATTTAAAAATATATAAAATATATTTTATATGTACATATAAAATATATATTAAAAAGTAATAAATGTCTTATAATAAATCAGACTATGTTTTATTTCCCTTTTTACTAATCCCAAGGGGGGATGAGGTGGTATATTATGAATTCTATCAGAACTTAATAAATGTTTGCTGAATGAATGGGCAGCTGGCCAAGTAATCCTTTGGAAATGGCATTATAAGACTTATAAAGGAGACTAAGCATTCAGTAGTGCATTTGACAATTCAAACTATCACATAATCAGGTCACTGCAGCGAAGATGAAACCACTACTGCAAAATTCTGAAGGAATTAAGTGTTGATGATGTGTAGAGAGGCCTATCGTAGGTAGAAGGGGATACAAAGATGTCAGAAGACATGGCTTCTGCCTTGGTGGATTATAGTGTTTGTTGAATAGGGGGATACGATGCACCCAAATGTCAGTACACAAGAACTCTCCCCATTCGAGAATGGTGCCTGTGAGTTTTCTTGGACACAATCAGCAGAAGGGAAGTAGGAGCTGTCTTTGTTTGATGCAAATGTAGCCTCATACATATAAGCAGTGAAACTGATGCCTGCCTATGGTAGTTTTAGTCCATGGAGCGTCTCTTCATAGCTAGCCAGCCCAGAGATTCTGGGAAATGTGACAATAAACAGACAAATTGATTTAATGTACAACTTGGGTACTGACCTTGGAGGAAGGGAGAGGTGAGTGACAGGTGGACAGAATGTCAGAGAGTCCTTGAAGAAAACATCAAGCAGAGTGAGATCATCCTTGTGCCCAACACCATCACCCACAACAAACATTTACCAGACCCCTATTGCATAGAGTGGCCTGTGCAATAATGATCCTACAGGCTGGCATTTATACAGCATTTTCATATTTATAAAATGCTTCACATTGATTCTCAATGAAGTAGGAGCTATTATTATTTCCATTTTGTTGTTGTTCAGTCATTTCAGTCATGTTGGACTCTTTGTTACCCCGTTTGGGTTTTGTTTTTTTTTTGGAAGAGACATTGGAGTGGTTTGCCATTTCCTTCTCCAGCTCATTTTACAGATGAGGAAATGAAGGCAAACTGTGTTAAGTGACTTGCCCAGGGTCACACAGCTAATATCAGAGACTGGATTGGAACTCAGTGTTCCTGACTCCAGGTCTGCCTGGTGGTCTGTTCACTGTGCTGCCCCCACCCCTATTTTACAGAGGAGGAAACTAAGAGATTTTAGATGACTTGCTCAACTATTAAGTGTCCCAAGTTGGAACTGAACTCAGGTCTTCCTAACTGCTGGCTTAGTGTCCTAATCACTACACAATATAGCTAGTCCTGGGCCAGTCTTTCAAGTATAGTTGATGAAATATAGCACTTTCATAAGAAGATCTCTCATGATTCAAAGGAGTATATACTTACTATAGAATGAGTAGCATGAGTGATCTGTGCCATATGAGTTCACAGGAGAAAGTGAGAAACTGGTTCAAAGAACTGGAGTCCCCAAAAGATTTTAGCAGACTGGACTGATGGGCTGAATCTAATAAACATAAGAGTCAATGGGGAAATGTAAAGTCCTTTTTGTGGGCTAAAAGAAGACCAACACAGGTATAGGATGGGGGAGATAAGACAATTCATATGAAAAAGACCTTGGAGTTTAAATGGACTCTGGGCTCCCCATGAGTCAGCAGGGTCAGCCACCAAATAAGGTGCCTTAATAGCAAGGTAGGCATAAGAGGTAATATCTTCTCTCACTGAATGCTGAGTCAGGGAATATCTGAATTATTGTAGGTTGTGGCAATGAGAAGAAGGAAGACACAAATGTGAGAGATGTTACACAGGAAGACCAGGAAGGACTTAGTGACTAAATGTCCATGTGGAGACAGGGAAGGACAGCAGAGGATGACCCCAGGACTGAGAGCTCAGTGATGAGAACTACAGTGGTGCCACTGACAGAAATGGGGATTCCAAAGAGGAAGCAGGTCTGGGGGAAAAGACCATTGGTCAGTTGCAGACATGAGACCAGATCTAACAGAGATGAAGGGTAAGACAGAAATGCAGGACAGATGATTAAGAAGGGTTACACATGGGGCGGCTAGGTGGCACAGTGAGTAGAGCACTAGCCCTGGAGTCAGGAGGAACTGAGTTCAGATCCGGCCTCAGACACTTAACACAAAAACTAGCTGTGTGACCTTGGGCAAGTCACTTAACCCCAATTGCCCCCCAAAAAGCAAAAAAAAAGGGTTACAAGTAGAGCAAGTTGGAAAAACAATAACCTACAAAAGGGAAAACAGAGAATGGAGAAAGGATGTATCATGGACCCATCATGGCAGATGGAATAAGCATCAGGAAGATGGTTTTGAGGCCTTTGTTACAAGTATGATGGAAAGAGTTTGTCTCTGGAGTCAGAGGATCTGGGTTCAGATCTCACTTCTGCCACCTACTACTTGTGACTTTGAGAAAATCCCTTAATCTCTTTGGACCTCAGTCTCCTCATCTATAAAATGGGTGGAAGGAAAGGTTAATAGTCCAAGACCTCTGAGGTCTCTAGCTCTAGACTTGTGCTCTCCTGTGTGAAGATTGAGTGAGAGGCAAAAGCAGGGGAAGCCTACTCAGAGGTGTTTTTTAAAATTTGATTACTACTCTTAAATTTAAAATAAGCTTTTAAATAATTATATAAGAGAAATTCATGACTTCAGATCCAATCTTTATTCTTGTTCTTTGCATATTAGAAGTTTTGACTGTGGATGATTAAGTTCATATTTTTTTCTCTTAAATTTATTTATTTTTACTTTACAATATTCAGTTCCACAAGTTTTTGAGTTCCAAATTTTCTTCCCCTCCTCCTCTCTCCTCTCACCCTACCCCAAGGTGGAATCAGATTAGCATTTTACATTTGAATTTGGGCTGTTAGCAGGAAGTCAGATAAAGGCTAACCAAAAATCTCAAGTAGGCTGGCTAGATAGCACAAAATTGCACCAATGTGCTCCCAAGATCCCTCTTTCATAGTCTAGGGAAGTTATTTGTTCAGTAAAATTGTCTCTCTGTGTTAGACTATAACAGATAAGAGGTGATGGTGAAGAAGTGGGACTCAGGTACCACATCAGACATGGAGAATGAGAAGGGAGGAAGCCACAAAGCCAGGATGAAGGATGAGGCATTTTAGGAGAGAAATGTCTCCTTCCCTCCCTATCTTGTTTTAGGCCCCTCCCCCTGGTAGTTAGTGAAAAAGAGGAAACTCAAGATTTAAACCAATAGCACCAAAAAACCCACAAATTGGTTATGGGGGTGAAAGGTTTTGAGTAACTGGGAAACTAGGAGGGTGCTGGGAAGGTTTAAGGAGAAAGATAACGAGCTCAGTTTTGGACATGTTGCATTTAAGATGTTTACTTAACGTTCAATTCAAGATGTCAAAAGGCAATTGGAGATGCAAGACTGGAGAACAACAGACACTTTGGGGCAGGAAAGGTAGATTTGAGAATCATCTGAGATAGTAAATCAATCCATGGGAGTTGATGATATCATTAAATGAACCATGTATACAGATGCTCTTACTGACCCACAGTTTAATATCAGAAGGCCTGGCCTTCTTTAGTTTTAAGATCTAAGTTAATTAGCCTGACTATATGATGAGTAATAACTGAAGTCTCAAATCATTTGCCCACTAAGATTGCTGCCTCACATAAACGTGTTAACACGTGGATACCACCTTAAGAAGACACATCCTAGTCCATCTTTTGAGATAAAAAAAAACAAAAAGAAAGTCTTCATTCTTTTTGTGGAAGGTTTCTACTTTCCCTTCAACTACCTTTAATTCACAAGTGGTTTAATTATGGTTGAAACACACCCAGATCATAGAATCACAATAGTATAGTAATTCTCAAGCTTTTCAGTCTCAGGACCCCCTTACACTCTTAAAAATAATTGACCCCCACAAAGAGCTTCTGTTTATATAGGTTATACCTACTGATATTTATCACATTACAAATTAATACTATCAAAATATTTTGAACTTGTAGACCCCTTGAAAAGGTTTTGGTATCCCTAAGGGTGCCTGGATCACACTTTGAGAACCATTCATTTGTATTTAGCCTTAATAAATTGGTTTTTAGATTTAAATGTAAGTAGGATCTTAAATAGATATAAAACTTATAATGCTAAGATTTTTGTGGCATGAATTTTTAATAAAAAACAAACTTTTTTCTCTAAGAATTAAATAAGGTCAAAATTTCCTGAGTCTCAGGATCAAGGGTCAATAAATATTTTTGTTGGTTTTCTCCTTTTAGATTGGAATACTGTGTTAAATGGCAAATATTATATCTACAACATATGAAATTATAGAAAATATTACTCTTTTGAACTGGTAAGAGGGACTTAACATAAAAGGAATGAATTGAGATAGTTTCACAGATCCTTTAGACATAGTTAGTAACCAATGATTCAAAATGTATTCTTAGAGAGATTGATTTAGCTAAATGCCCAGTAAATTATCAAAATAGTACAGTAGAAAAAGGGTTAGATTGGAGTCAAAGGACTTGGGTCTGCCACTATTACTTGTGGGTCCTTGGTCTGAATTTAATTCATTTCAATTCAACAAGCCTATTATGTTTGGTATATCATGCTAACTATGGGGGACACAAAACCAAAAAGGAAACTATACCTGCCCTCAGAGTTTACATTGTACTGGCCAGATACTTAATCTTTTTGGGCCTCATCTATAAAATGAAGAAATTAAACTAGGTGATCTCTAGACTTCAAATCTATGAATCTCAGGCAAAATTCATTCAAAACACTTGGTGGTCAGTTCAAACTACTCAGAAAAAGGCCTATTAATAAGAAACTAGAAATGTCATCTTTGTAACATTATAAATTTCAGAGTTAAAAGTGTATTTGGAAATCATGTAGTCTAAGATCTTATACCATTCAGGAAATCTACTCTAAAAGATGCGTGATGGATAGTCATCCATCTCCTCCTTGAATAGATCCAATAATGGAAAGCTCACAATTTCCCGAGGAAGTCTCTTCCATTTTAAGAGAACTCTAACTGGTAGAACATGTTTTCTTTTATTCAAATACTTAAATAGACTTATGGTGTAATCAATATGAATGATCCAACCACACAGATCACAATTCATCTACTGCTGCCTGTTAAGTGCAGCATTTGCTCTTGTCCTCCCATATGGAGGACTTTGGAGTCATTAAGTGAGTTTAGTAGATTACTGAAAAGAAGTCAGTCTACTCTCCTCTTCCTTAGTCTGGGGTCCATTTTGTTTCCTAGTTTTTTCTGTTGTTGGTTTTCTCCTTTTAGATTGGAGTACTGTAGTAAATGACAAATATTATATCTACAATATGAAATGATAGAAAATAATTACTCTTTTGAACTGGTAAGAGGGACTTAAATAAAAGGAATGAGTTGAGATAAATAACTACCTTTAGAGGTAGTTAGTAACCAATTATTCAAAATGTATTCTTAGGGAGATTGAATAAGTAAAACCTTATTATTCAATAAAAACTGTAGGGAAAACTGGACAGTAGTCTGATAGAAACTAAGCATAGATGAACATCTCTGCCATATAACAAGATAAGCTCAAAATGAGTATATGATTTAGATATAAGGAGAAACATCATAAGCAAATTCATGGAGCATGAAAGACATTACCTGTCACATCTATGGATAGAGGAAAAGTCCATAACCTAAAAAGAGAGAGAGCTTACAGGATGTAAAACGGATAATTTTGCTTATATAGAATTTTTTAAGTTTTGCATAAACAAAACCAATTCAACTAAAATTTGAAGGAAAGTAGAAAAATATATTTGCAGCAAATTTCTCTGATAAAAATCTCATTTCTAAGATCTATAGGGAATACAGGGAATTTACTCAAATTTACAATAATAAGAGCTATTTACCAATTGATAAATGGTAAAAGGTACAAAAATAGGTAGTTTTCAGAGGAAGAAATCCAAGCTATCACTAGCCATCTGAAAAAAAAAAACCCCAATAACCCTCTAAATCACTAATAAGTAGAAAAATGCAAATTAAAACAACTCAAGACACCCCTCATACCCATCACATCAGCTAGGATGACAAAAAGAGAAATGACAAAAGCTAGGGGAAATGTAGAAAAGCAGGTACACCAAAATAGGAACTGTTAACTAGTCTAACTATTCTGGTTAGCAATTTGGAACTATGCCCCAAAAGTTATTAAACTGTGCATACTCCTTGACCCAGTGATACTGATATTTGGTCTGTTTCCCAAAGGGATCAAAGAAAGAGGAAAAGGGCAATACAAAAATATTTATAGCCATTCTTTTGTAGTAACAAAGATTGGAAACTGAGAGGATGTCCAACAATTTGGGAATGGATAAGCAAGTTATGGCATATGATTGAGATGGAATACTATAATTGTAAGAAATGAAAAACTTGGGAAGACTTTGTATGAACTGATACAAAGTGAAGTGAGCAGAACCAGGAGAACAATTTCTATAGTAACAGTAACATTGTAAAGATAATCAACTTCCAAAGACTCAAATAAACTTAAATAAGACTTTAAAAGATAGTCAACTTGAAAGACAATTCAAAAGATCAACACAATGAACGACCACAATTTTAAAGGACTGATAATGAAACACGCAATCTACCTTCAGATAGAGAGTTGAAAGACTCAGAGGACAAATCAAAGCATATTTTCTTTTCTTTCTCTCTTTCTTCTCTCTTTTGTACATGGCTAATAATGGAGGAATTTCTTTTGCAAGATTATCCATACATGCAACAAGTTTTTTTTTTTCTTGTTTTCTTACTGGGTGGAAAAGGGGAAGAGAATTTAGAACCGAAAATAAAATAAAATTGAATTTAAAAAAAACTGAATTAGGACCCAGGTCTCCAGATGCAAAGTCCATGACATTTCATCACTATATATGGTCTCCCTTTTGTTCTTCCCCTTTGTCTACCAAACTTTCTTCAGATATTCAGTTCGTTTCCTGAATGATTTTTCTGCTGGGATAAGAATCTGCTAACCAGAAAACAGAAGCATCTGGGTCCACTCAGCATTTGTATTTCTAATTGTAAACCAAAAAATTCTCATTCTCATATATAATTCTATCTTTATGAGTTGAATTATTGTGACTCAATCCCCAGAACCTGATCACCTCAGGGTGAACTGATAAAATTGAGTCTTTAAATCAACAAAGCTAAAGACCAAATCCTGGAGCCACAATGATCCTCATGTAGGTCCAGAGTTGCTCTGAGGCCTAGCCTGAGAAACTGGACAGCTGGCTCTTCCTTTCCCCCTCTCTCTTCTCCCATCTCCTTTACGCTTTCCTTTCTCCCCATTAACTGGAGCATTAGTGACTTCAACTTAAGGATACGAATGAGGATAGAATTTGGAGCTAAGGGTTCTTCTCTCCTTTAAAACGCTTTCTGATTTAACCAAAGTCCATGGACTAGACTGCAAAGAATAGCATGAGAACCTAGAAACAGCATATAGGAGTTTCTGTGTATGTACTAAGCTGTTTAGCTTAGTACAATGCATAAAGTGCAGGATCAGGAGATCTGACTTTAAATCTTGCCTCAGATCCCTAGTAGCTCAATGAATCACCTCAGATCCCTAGTAGCAAGTCAACTAACTTCTCACAGCCTTCATTACTTAAATCTGCATGTAAGGTGGTGAGCAGGGAGCCTTTGAAAAATTTTTTTGATTTTGAAATTAATGTCAAAAAAGAGCATTTTCATATACCCTGCAGAACATGAAGAGAAGATTCTTTATGGACCTGAATCTCTAACTCAGACAAGATGCTTTATATATGTGTATATATGTATATATACACACATATATACACATATACTTATATATATAGTAAATTTTACATATTTTTTCAAAACTGTCTTGTAAATTTCTGTTCTCCTGTGTATTAAAACGAAGTTTTGACAACTATCTTTTTTTTCATCCACATTGCTAATCTCCTTTCCAGCCACATCTCCACCCTCTTCCTTGCCTTTCCCGTTTAATCAAGAAAAAGAGAAATGAGAGTAGTCACACAGTGTCCAAGTTTAAAAATGTTTGTTTCTTCACCTTGCTCTATCCTCTCTCTGACAGGAGGGAGGTAACATGCCCCATCATAGGTCTTTTGGAAACATATTTGGTCATTGCATCGATCAGATTTAGGGGGCAGCTAGGTAGCATAGTGAATGGAATACCCAGCCTGAATGCCCAGTTCAAATTTGGCTTTGGACTCTACTAGCTATGTGACACTGGCCAAGTTGTTTAGGCCTTCCTGACTCCAGTCCCAGCACTCCACTGTACATCTCAGCCTTGAAGACTATAGATGTCCCATCTCTGGTCTGACTGGTAATCACTTTTCTGGGGGGAGAGTAGCTTTCCTATGAGCCCTAAACTTCTGGCTAACTTTCCATGCTGTTCTAGGGTAGAAGCAAAGGTAACTCAATGCCAGCTCTAGAGAGTAAATTACAATTTTAGTGTGTTTACACCGACAAATCAGGGCTTGATTTATTATTATAGTAATAGTAGTTGTTGTTTTCAATTTCTAGACTTAAGAAAGTGAAGGAGAAAATGCTAATAATTCAGGGCAGTTAGGTGTTACAGTGGATAGAGTGCCAAGCCTGGAGTTCAGATTTGACCTCAGGCACTTAATAGCTGTGTGCCCCTGGGCAAGTCCCTTAACTTGTTTGCTTCAGTTTCCTCATGTAAAAAATGGGGATAATAATAATACTTACTTCCCAGGATTGTTGTAAGGATCAAATAAGATAATAATTGCAAAACCCTTATCACAGTGCCTGGCACATGGCAAGCACTATATAAATGTCAGCTATGGTTATTATTAGTATACATTTACATTTTTACCCCCCAAAAGCCAGTTGTTAAACATTTAACAGCACACTCTTGGGTGGAAGATATCATTTACTGTAGCTTCTCATTGGATTTGTTGATCATTATTTAGTCTGGTAGAAACTTCAGAGTTTTGTTGGAGTTGAAATGGAGAGCTAGCCAGTTTACCTCCTGTTCAGAGAGCCATCTTGTCAGGAAGTCTGATGATTGCCCCTAATCAATTTAATGAGGCTCCCAATTACAGGGTATGGCCCTTGTGCTAACCATCTGAAGGCTACTTTCCATGAAGGTAGATTTGAGTATTGATAGTTAACTGTCTGGGCTCCAGAGGCTGGGGCTGTCTCCTAATGATTGTCTGACTGAGGCTCAGGAGGAGGAACTCTTGTCAGAGGAGCTGCCTCCTCTATGGTCTGAGATCAAACTTTTTATTTTTACTTTTTAATTTTATTAAAAATTTTTTCCCTGGATTTTTGTCTCCCTTAGACATTCAAACCACAGTGCAGCAAAGGTGTCTTTAGGCATTCTCCTTCCCTTTCCAACTCCAGCAGAAAATGGCAACTTGTAGGAGAATTACATGGTGAACAGCCCATGGGGAACCCCCAGGTTCGTGCAAACCTGAAAGCATAGTTTTCATACCTTAAGTCCCCAGTTACCATCTTCTGCCTTTTTTTTTTTTGGTTTTCTGAAAAGAGGTCAGAGACAAAGAGACAGGTATTACCAGCCTTGCTAGGTATCTTGTGGGTAATCCTGAGTTGAAGAATTGCAGTTTTACAAGTTCAGAGTTTTGGTGGAGAAGCTAGGCAGTTTACCTCCTCATCAAAGAGAAGATTTCCTTAACACTGAGCTTCTCAGGGATGAAGAGGCTTCTTCCTTGAGAATCAGCTAGCATCAGGACTAAAGCCATGCCATGAAGGGACAGGACTTCCAGGAGGAGTCAAATGGACTATCTGAATGGTTTATGTTTCTGCATTTGTTTCTGAGTTCTTGAGTCTTTGGGATTTTCTACACTGGGTGAAATAAAGACCACACTGTACTTGACATCTTTATTGTATTTTAAATGTCTAGTTTAGTACACAATGTTGATGACCCGGTACAAACTTTTGGGAAATCTAGATACAAGTTATACAATAATATACAATTATAATATATTTGTATGATTATATGACATAATATTATATAAATATATATTATGTGACATATAATATATTTATATAATTATAACATACAATAATATACAAATTTCCTCCAGGTTTTTAGGAGGTAGCATAATAAGTTAACAAGAGATAAGGACTTTCTTGAAAGTCAAGGGCCCCTCAGGTTTGTAAGAGTGCACTGTGCTCAGTGCTTTAACAAATATTATTGCACTTGCTCCTCACATCACTCCTGTGAGATAGGTGCTAGGTTATCCTCATTTCACAGTTGAGGAAACAGAGGCAGTCCTGACTCCAAGGCCAGACTTCTCTCTACTCTTCGGCCATGAATCATGTCAAATCACTTGTGCTACTATGAAATCTGATGTCAGGGTTCGTTTGAGGAAAATGCTTTGTAAACCTTAAAGTACTATACATATGTAAATAGTTATTATTACCAAGTATCAGGAACACAGACATCTATAACATGTATCTGCATATATTACAGCTATCTGTTTTGGGGTAATATGAGGGAAATCACCTTGATTTTTGGTGATTATTATTTTATAAAGGGATATCCTTGGGATAATCCTGTATGTACATATAGTATGTACATATCTATATGCACATATAGTATAATTAGTATTACTGTTATTGTTCTTTATATATCCTAAAGGTAAAATCATGTTCTCTGTCCTCTGTAGCATCAGTTACACAGAATATTGGGAAAAGTGCCTTCTCACTGTTTCTGGTTAGCTCAATTGACAACAAAAGCACTTTAACCCCTTCTAAAAACTTAAAATATTGGGGACTGTAGGAAAAACATTAGGAGTAATACATGGCATAACCAAAAAACTTAATTGTTTTAAAAGTTGGCCACACATTTCCATGCCCTGATGCTATTGATTGGATTATGTGAACATGTAAAAATTGATTTCCTGAAGACTAACAAAAATTTCATACTGGAAAAGAACAAAAATTGGTTTCATTCCCAGACTTTTTTTTAATGACATGATCTTAGCAAAATAGCTAAGCCTGCTCAGTTATAATAATAAATTTACTGTTTAAAATGTAGCCAATCCTAACTGAAAGTTGTAATTTCAACAGATAGTACTTCTTCTTTAGGTTTGTAGGAAAGGAAAGGAGAGAGTTAACTAGATAACTGACTCTTCAGTGTTGTAATAAGATTCTGGCAATAAGAAAGATAGGAAGGAAAAAAAAGGATCCAAAACTTCTACCTTTTCAATCTAGAGGTTTTTATACTGTTTGGGGAATGTTTACCATAATCTTGGAAGAAAATCAGGGACAGCTTTAAACCTGCAAAGTTAGTTACATAATTTGGTTAATTAACGAATTCACATGTTTTGGAAATCTCCAACATTTAGGTATGGATGGATTAATTCCATATCCTCCCCCTCCCACCTCTCATACACTTTATAACCTTTATAACCAGAGAAACAGTGGGCAGCTAGGTGACCTAGTAGATAGAATACAGGATCTGGAGTCAGGAAGACTCCTCTTCCTGAATTCAAATATGGCCTCAGACACATACTAGCTGTGTGACCCTGGGCAAGTCACCTAACCTTGTTTGCCTCAGTTTTCTTTTCTGTTAAATTATCTGAAGCAGGAAATGGCGAACCACTCCAGTATATTTGCCAAGAAAACTCCAAATGGTTATAAAGAATAGGACAAAACTGAAATGACTAAACAAAAACAACTGAAAGTGGGGAAACAATGAAGTATAAAAACAAGGGAAGAGTTCAGTACTGGGTGAGTACTGGGTTTTAAAATGAGAGGGCTGACTGGTGTCTGACAACTCTAGTCCCTGTTATGGGGAAGAATGAGGCTAGTGGGTCTCTTGGGCTCCAGAGTTCATCACCAGGTATCCCCACTAAATTCACCCACCAATATAGTGAGCCCTTAGTTTCAGGGGATCACTAGGCAGCCCAAAAAGGTATGATCCTGCCCAGGTCAGAAACAAAGTAGGTCCAAACTCTCTTGTCAAGCAGCAATGAGTGTAGACTGTCAGTAGTTTCTGGACTTCCAGCTTGGGCAAGAAAGGATGACTCAATCTCAAAACAAAACAAAACAAAACAAAAAAACCCAAACCAAACCAAACCAAGCGAAAAAGAGAACTTGAGATTAATTCCAGGCTCTGTCATTTATTGTCCATGTGATGTTGGGCTAGTAATTTCACTTTTCTTGGCCTCAATTTTCTCAACTATGAAGCAAGAGGAGTGGACTAGATGGCCTCAAGGGTACCTTCTGTCTCTAAGAGATCATAAGGAAGGTATTTAAGCAGCCCATACTTTAAATACAATATGCATATGTTGCATGTGTTATTTAACACATCAATTGGATTAAAAATTAATTTTTTCCATTACTTTCATGCACACTTTTATAATGTCCTTACACTACTTGCTCTCATAATACCTTCAAGAGGAAGCCTTGCCAGATAGACTTAAGTAGATGAAATTCATTTGTAATTAGCAGAAAAAAAGGGGTGTGTGTGAGAAATGAAGTCCCTAAAATACTTTGTTCTCCACAGAAGGTTAAAATGTGCCCCCTGCACTCTTATCTTTCCTATTCATCTGTCCAGACAATTCCTTCTTTTGTAGGTTATACAAGCCAAGACAGCTCTCTTGTTCAGGTCTAATAATGACAAATTCTGAATGGGTGGAGGCAAAATTAATGAGTTTTTATTACTTGAATATATTCACAGAGAGAGCAAGAGACAGACAGCCCCCTGTCTATTCACCATATAAATTCCCCTTTCTCACTGTTTACACATCATGTTGTAGGAACATATGCCTCTAATTTGTAAAGCTTTGGCAGATATCCGGGTAGTGCACGTGGTAATTAACTCACTAGTGACTTAAAATTTTATGGGAACTTTGCAGAAATTGTTTGGGCTACATCAATTGTTCAAAGTTTTAAGTGTTTTAGTCTCAGACCCTGCTTTTCTAGTCCTGTCTGACCCTTGATGTTGGCTAGACTGACATTCTGGTAGTCTCTTTTGTCTTCTTTGTTCCCCCCCCCCCCAAAAAAAAACAAAAAAAACCCCCAAAACAAAAAAACCAACAAAATCCTTATCCACAATTTCTTCTTCAGTACTCTGTGTCCTATGGTCACTTAGGAAGTACAATGTAATTATTATTATGGCTACTGTTATATTTTCCAAGTCAAATCACAGTAGACCTGATGTAACACAGTTACTGCTAGTTTATTTCCTAACTCTCTCCAACACTATAAAGCACTTTCTTTCCCTTGTAAAGAGGATGGAAATATTCAAAATATTACATATCAAACCACTTTAAGACAGAAAAAGATATTGTCTCATCAAAAGACTCAGAAATTTTTAAACACTCATAGCCTTCCCCTCTCAGCCTTCATTCCTTCCCTCTCATAGAGAGAAACTAAATTAGGAGTCAGGCAACCTGGATTCTAGTTCCATTTTGGTTCACTATGTGACCCTGGACAAGTCACTTCAAGTCTTTTCTAATCTGTAGAATGGGGGTATGGAGTCTTGGATTAGATTGATTTCTGTTCTAACATTCTAGTATTACCAGAACTTCCTTTGAAGTAACATAGAACTCTATATTTAGAAGAGATCAAAAGAGACATGTTTTGTTTTGTTTTGGTTTTTTTGGGGGGGTGGGTAGAGGAAAGGGAAAAGGGGACAAGGGGATCTAGGACTCTGCCATTATGAAGTATTCCCAGTGTGGAAACTTTCTTCACTGACACAGACCAATTAGTTTAATCACTGTAATACATTATTCCTCTGTCACATATTTTTAAAGGGCAGCCAGATGGCACGGTAGATAGAGCACTGGGATGGGAATCAGGAAGACTTTTTGTGAGTTCAAATCTGGCCTCAAATACTAGCTGTGTGACTCTGGGCAAGTCACTTAACTGTTTGCCTCAGTTTCTTCATCTGTAAAATGAGCTGGAGAAGAAAATGGCAAAACACTCCAGTATCTCTGCCAAGAAAACCCCAAATGGGGTTATGAAAAGTCAGACATGACTAAACAACAACAACAAATTCTTAAATAGTTACCTGGGGCACCTTGAGGTTAAGAGGCTTAGCCAGTCATACAGCTAGTATATGTTAATGATAGGATGTAAATCTAGGTCTTCCTGACTCTAAGGCTATTCCTTTATCTACTAGGGCATTCTGGCCCTCAGGTTGAAATATATAGAATTGAAAACTAGGTTAAGTCACATTAATGAAAAATAAAATACTTAGCTAACTTAAACTTCCATAATCTTTGACATAGATAGGTTAGGTAGAAAATGAAGAATACAACTTTCCAGTGCTTTTAGCTAGTTTGATGACCCTAGCTATTACTTTTCTTAATGAAACTATTATCATGTAATACTTTTATTTTTCAGTGGTTAAAATAAACCCTGATATGAATGCTTAAATACAAGGTATGAGTGGGTTTTTTTTTTTTAGTTGATAATTATTTTGTGTCTCTGGAAAACAGCAATTTTTAACAAAGAAATGTAACTGGGACTTCCAAGAAGATGGCTAAATCAGAGGTCAAAGAAAGTATTGTAAAGTAGTAGAAAGAATTCTTAGTAGAAATCAGAATTCTGGGTTTGAATTCCAGGTCAGCCTGAGCATCCATGAGCAAGTCACTTAACTTCCCTCAGTCTTATAGCTTCCTCATGTGTAAAATGAAGTTCAACTAGGGGTTGAACCTCTAACGGTCCCTTTTTAGCTCAAAATCTATGGTCTTATGATATATATATATATATAAATATATATATATGTATATGTATATATATATGTATATACATATATATGCATATACACATATGTGTGTAGGTATGAATTTCAACAAAAAATAGAAATACTGAAAAGAATTAAAAGGTTAGAAATATTCAAAATAAAATGAAAACTCACGGAAAAGATGAGCGACCAAACCAGGGGATCTGGACATAATAAAACAATTTTTAAGATAACCAAAGCAAAGGAAAAGATAAGTGAAGAAATATTCATTGAACCAATTCCACAAGTAGCATGAGAAATAATGCAAGAAATCTAAAGAGAAACATTTAAATAAAAATAATGGAATTAAAAAGAAGTATGAAAACCAGCAAGACAAATCAAGAAAAGAATTATAAAACTTAATACAACTAAAAACAATCCAGGAAAAAGTTAAAGGAAGAAGTTAGATGCAGCTAAAATTATTAAGAGTAAATGATGACAAAACCCATTAAAAACAGATAAAACCTATAACATGGAGAATTCAAAAATATGAAGCATGCAAAAGTAGTATAAATACTGTAGAAGACAAAATGGCAGATGTTATAGTTTACATGGAAAGAAAAGCTCAGAAAATAATCAAATTGAGAAAAATGGAAGTTATACAGATGAAGGTCACATATTCAAAAGATAAGACAAAGAAAAAGTTATCAGGGTCCCAGAAAATATCTAAGAAGAAAATAAATTACTATATTTTATGAAACTGCTTAAGAAAATTTCCAGAATTACAAAACAACCATCACCATGACAAAATTCTGCAAATGAGAAAGATTCTACAAAACTTTAATAAAAGAGAAACTTAAAATGCCTATTATCCAAGCACATCATTATCAAGCTTCAAACGTGCAGTGACAAACTCAAACTATTAGAATGAAAGAAAAAAGGAATCACATACAAAGAAAGATGAATCCATGTCTTAATAGATTTTTCTACAAAAATTGCCCAGGTCTGTAATTTTCTACAGAAATTAGAAGTATCAAAAAAATCCAAAAAACAACAACAAAAAAAGAAATTAGAAGTATCTAGATTTGGTGCTGTGTGTGTGTGTGTGTGTATATGTGTGTGTGTGTGTGTGTGTGTGTGTGTAAATGTAGAAATTTGGCCTTGATCCCAGAATCAGCTTCCCAACAAATCTAAGCAGTCTATTGAGAAAACAAGAGATAGATTTTAACTAAAATCAAAGAATCCAAGGAGAAACACACACACACACACACACACACACACACACACACACACACACACACACACTCTTCAAAAGAACCTATGAAACTAGGCTAGAAAAATGCCTGGGTGAGTTGAGTACTTTAGAACAAAAGACACTTTTCAACTGTGATTATCTAGTTATCTTAATGTAAGAGTCTCTGATAAAAAATAATCATTCTATTGTATTGGTTAGATTACTGAAGGATACAATTGGACCTGAAAAAGAGTAGAGGAGGCAGATAGGGGAGAGAAGTAGTAGAAATTTGAGCACATAATTAAAGAGGCTTTTCAGATAAACAAAAAAGAAGAATTCAGTAAAAAAAAAAAAAGATTTAGAAAGCCTGACAGTCTCAAAGAAAAACTACCTTTGAAAAAGGTGGTCCTGGGGGCTGGCAAATTTAGAGATACTTAAGAAATGGGGCATCAAATTCAATGATACAGAATTAATAGTATAAAATAAAAATTTTTGTTGAGTAGTGTTTTTCTAATAGAAATACTGAAATAAAAATATATTTGTATTACCTTTTAATAAATTAAGGAACAATATAGCTAAGGACAGTGATTTAATGAATAAAAATTTATCAATTATATCCTTAAATACAAATGGATTAAACTCCCCCATAAAAAGGAAAAGCATTATAGAAGTGATTGAAAACTAGATTCTAACAAATTGCAATTTGTGGGATACACACACATATATACACATAATGTATACTGTACATAATGTATAATGTACACATTTAAATGGAAAGGTTAGAATAACATTTATCATGATACAATACAGAAAAGTAAAGTAACATTTTCAAGTTCACATAGGCAGTAAGAAGCAGAGATGGGATTTGAATGTAAGTACTCTGACTCTAAATCCAATTTCAAATCATGTAGCATTAAGTGAAACATTAAACAAGGAAATGATGTCATGCTTAAATGCACCATTGAAAAAAAATGTATATCATAGGTGGATATTCAAGAACTAAGTAATAGAGTATTTGAATTTAGGAAGGAAATGATCCCAGTCCTATATGAAGAGTGTTAATAATTATAAACTTCAATTCTATAATATCATAATACATCAATTTCAAAAAAGATGAATTTTTTAAAAGTTGCAGACTTGAACAGAGTATTAACTAGATTTAACATGAATAGAACTTAATGAGAAAAGCAAGGGAAATGTCTTTTGTCAAATACAGAAGGAACATTTATAAAATTTGGTCATATTTTTCATCATAGAGATGTCCCAAGTAAATTTAGAAAGGCAGAATTTTAAAATATTTAACTTATTGCATAGCAAAATGGTAGATAGTATGGTCAAAGTTACAAGACGTATGGAAATTTTTTTAATGCCTGGATTAAGGAAGAAATTTTAAATGTAACAGCAGATTAACTACAAGACAAACATGGACACAACGTATCAAAATCTCTGAATTGTAGCTAAAGTAGTACTCAGAGATAATATATGAAGTCGAATGGTAAGGGAGAGAAAAACTGAAATATGGACATTATTTAGACGAGTGACAAAGTAATACACTAAAAAAATATAAAAACTACTAATATCTGGGGAAAATAGTAAAATGTAGAAATAATAAATGAAATCAAGATATGATTTTTAAGTTCAATAAAATGATTAAATTTTGTTAAGTTGTTTTTCAGTCTTGTTTGACTCTTTGGGACCCCATTTGGGGTTTTCTTAGCAAAGACACTGGAAGGGTTTGCTATTTCCTTCTCTAAAGAGGAAACTGAGGCAAACAGGGTTAAGAGATTTCCTTGGGGTCACACAGCTAGCAAACATCTGAGAGGGACATTTTAAACTCACTTCTTCCTGACTCAAAGCCTGGAGTTCTATGCTAGCTGCCCCATTTGAGTTTAGTAAATTTAATTCATAAAAGGAAATAGAAAACTTAGTGATCTTTTAATTGCCTAATCTAATGACCTTTTCTCATTCCTCATTCAAAGGTAGGTGCTGATCCTGAATCGTGCTGAGCCTGAAGTCTTGAAGATCTGAGTTCAAAATGCCCCCCTCAGACACTTATCAACTGTGTGATTCTGGGCAAGTCACAACCTCAGTCTGTCCCAGGTTTCTTAATCATAAAATGAGGACAGAAATAACACCTGCTATGAGATACTATTTGTAAAGTGCTGGTAATACCTGGCACACAGCAGGTATTTGAAAAAATATGTATTTCTTTCTTTCCTTCCTTTTTAACTCCATACAAGCTTTGAAAAGGTTAATCACCCTTTACTTCTGAATATTCTCAACTCTAACTTTTCACATGGCACTTTCTTCTAGTTTTCCTCCTACCTGACTGACGATTCCTTCTCAGCTTTTTTTTAATTGAATCTTTATCCAGATCATGTCCACTAACCATTGAAGTCCCAAATTGTTTTGGAGCATTTTCTCTTAGGTCTCTAAAATAGCTGAGTGATTTCATAAGCTTTCATGGAATCAACTATCATTTCTAGGGTGATGATTCCCAGATTTAGACAGACTCTTTTGAGCTCCAGTCCTGAATCATCAACTTCATTTTGAATATCTTGAATTAGATGTTCTGTATGCATCCCAAACTCAAAAATTTCCCAAACCGGAAATCATTATCTTCCTCCTCCCCACCCCCTAACTCTCCTCATTTCCTAACCTTCCTATTCTTTTTTAAAGGCACAAAATCTTGTTAATCTCACATCTTCACTCTCACTGATTTCACATATTCTAACTCTTGTCAAATCTTGTCATTTCAACAGGTCTCATATACACACCTTCTCTCTACTCATACAACCACAACCCTAGTAGGATTCTCATCACTTCTCAATTAGCTTGTAGTTGTTCTCTCTGCCTGGTCTCTTTTCACTCCAACTCAACTTCTACTCAGCTGCCAAAGTGGTATTCCCAAAACATGTTTGGTCCTTTCTCCTGCTCCCCCCCACTCAATAAATTCCAGTGGCTCCCTATTGCTTCCAAGATCATATATAAAATCTTCTGTTTGACTTTTAAAGCTCTTCATGACCTGGCCCCTCCCCATCTTTTCAGTCTTCTTATACTTTGCTCTTCTATGCTTTATCATGCAAATATACAGACCTACTTACTTCTTGTCTCCCATGCACTCTCAACTCCCTACTCCATATCCTCCATACCCAGAATGCTTTCCTTCCTCAATCCACTCTCCTAGCATCCCTGGATTCCTTTGAGACTCAACTCAAATCTAATTTTTCATCATCATCATTAACATTTATATATATATATATCATGTATACTTTGAAAGTAACTTTGAAGAGAAGGCAGTGAAGAATACAGATAGGGAAGAGACTGGGAAAGGCTACCTATGGCAACTAGGTGATATAGCCAATAGAATACATAGGACCTGGAGTCAGGAAGACCTGAGTTCAAATCCAGCCTCAGACACTTTCTAGCTGTGTAAGACCCTGGGCAAGTCACTTAAAACCTCTATTTGCCTCAGTTTTCTCATCTATAAAATGAAGTTAATAATAGCACCTACCTCCCAGGGTTGTTGTGTGAATCAAATGAAAAAATAATTGTATGTGTTTAATATCTGGCACATAGTAAACACCATATACATACACACACATACATACACACACACACATATATATACATACATACATACATACATATACATATATAGTTTGTTTCCCCTGATAGAATGTGAGCTCCTTGAGAGCAGGGACTGTGGTTTTGTTCTGTTTTTTTAAATCCCCAGAACTTAGCACTATGTTTTGTATACAGTAAATGTTGAATAAATACTTGTTGCCTGAGAAAAGAGACATGATATTGACTGCAAAAGAAAATAAGGTTTATTTTAATTATTTTCAGAGCTCCTAAAAACTGGCTACCCAGATTTAGAAAGAAGTACCTGATGCTGAGACTGGTAAAAAAAGGGAAAAGATAACTTAAACAGCTTAATCTCATAAGGAGAAATTAGACAGGTCATTTAATGGCCAGATCCAGAAAAAGGTTATAGAAACGAATACATGCACAAGTTAACTATCCTTAGCTAAGAACCAGTGTATTATGTAGACTTTTTAAAATAGAAAAAGCAAGATGTTAATTTTTTTTAAAGCAATTGGGGTTAAGTAACTTGCTCAAGGTTACACGGCTAGTCATTATTTATGTGTGGGTGCTCATTTTCTGAGGCCGGTTTCGATCCCACGTCATCCCAACTCCGAGGCCGGCACTCTTACTCACTGCGCCACCTAGCCGCCCCAAGATGTTAATTTTTAATTAGGTAAACATCGTTTTGATTCCCAGTGAAAAAGAATATTAAAGCCAAACTCATGAATGAATATGGAAGCAAATCTTTCAAATAAAATATTGGGAAATAGAATTGCATGTTTTAAAATATGGATTAGGGCTAGGTAGCAATTATATTAGGAATGAGAAGGTTGTAATAAATCATGTCAATAATAGCATTCAGGAAAGTTAGCTGTCTATCAATAGAAGCAGGATGGGCTTTTCAATCAGTCAAAAAGCATTTATTAAATACTTATTGCATTCTAGGCACTGAGCTAAATATTGTCGGTATAAAGAAAAAGCAAAAACAGTACCTGCCTTCAAGAAGCTCCCGTCTTAATGAAGGAAACAACACAGATGGGTATTTTTGTCTTTGTGTATTTGGTATCTTGTGTGGCACACTGCACATACTAGAGGCTTCTTGGAAACTTCTTGAATTGAAATGAATTCAGATAAACACTAATATAGGGACTCTTCCTCAGAAGATAAATAAGTATCTATTTTAAAACAATAACACAAAGTAACCTTATATGCAAAAGAGAAATATTAAAGCCATTCCTAAAGAGACAGACATGCCACAGAATGACCCACTGTCACTCATTCTAGTTGTCATTGTTTTAAAAACCTTAGATTCAGCAAGAGAGCGTGAAAAGAGACATTAGAGTACCAAGCATTGGAGAAGAAGCGCTTAGGGTGATTTCGTTGTGCTGCACGTGTGTTCTTGCTGTTCGTCTGTTTCAGTCATGTTTGATTCATTGTGAATGTATTGGGGGATTTTGGGGACAAAGAGAGTAGAGAGGCTTGCCGTTTCCTTCTCTAGCTCATTTTACAAACAAGAAAACGGAGGCAAACAGGGTTAAGTGATTTGCACAGAGTCAAACAGCTAGTAAGAATCTGAGGTCACATCTGAACTCAGTTCTTGACTCCATGCCCAGTGCTCTATCCACTATAACACCTAGCTATTCCACTGGGTGTATGTAGTAAGGGCTTAATAAATGCTTGATGAACAGAATTAATACACAGCACCTGCAAATGGAAATTATACATATGTATGTTCTGTTCATCTTTTTTTAGTGATGTACAAAAGCATAGGTTATTTTTCTGGGTTTGTCTTATACCACGCTATTTTGCTAATGCAAATTATTACTATATATATACCACTACCCTCCAATAGCCAGCTTCCACTTTCCTGGAGGAAGCAGGGCTAAGGATCTGGTAGCCAGAGAGGAGTTTACCCACCTTCAAATGAATAGTGTAAGTCATTTCTTCCAGTTTCTCCTTTCCAGAAATCTCAGAGCCCGTTTTGAAAACATCACCAAACTGCTGAATTCTAGGACAGCATCTATCAAACCATTTCTGGAGTCCAATATCCATATGACCATGCTTGTCAGACAGCAGGGTGGAAATGAAAGTAATGATACATAAAACAACTCTCCCTTCGTCAAAATTAGTTTTAGCTAGGTGGTATAATGATAGACTTTGAGTCAGGAAAACCTAAGTTCAAATATGACCTCAGACACTTACCAGCTATGACCCTGAAATCTCAGTTTTCTCATCTGTAAAACAGGGATAATAATAAGCACCTACCTCTCAGTGTTGTCAGGATTAAATAGGATTATAATTCTAATTATTTTTGATAATTAGCACAGTGCCTGGCACATAGTAATCACTTTATAAATGTTAGCTCTTATTATTGGCATATCTCAAAAATAATTAAAGACTGATAGAAAAATTCTGTTAATAATCAGCAATTCTATTAAATATTTGACCAATAGTCTAGTAAGACACACATGAGACATATTAACTGATAACTTCAAAACAATATTTATAGGAAGAAAAAAAGACCAAGTGAATATATGGATTGATATTCTTTGTAAACCAAAGCAGTTAAATTGTCAATGCTATCCAAATACAATACTGTATAGATCAACGGAAAGCAATGTCTGTCTATATGCGACTGGATTTTCTTGAATCCGAAAACTAGATGGAAAAATTTACATGGAAAAATGAACAAGAATGGAGAAGGAGCTATGAAAATCCTGAGGAAGGGTCTTCATTTTATGTAGCCTGGAATCCTTGTCATTTAAGAAGAATAGGTGGTTGTCCATGGGATTCAACTGGTCTGGAGAACTAGGAACATAAAAAGCCTAAGCCATGGGGAATGGGTATTCCTGAAGGCAGAATTCCTATTGTCCTACATGGCAGCTTTTTGATCTAATCTTCCTACCAAGGCAAATATGGATTTGGAAGGGAGCAGTATATACTTTCAATGAACATATCCTTTTAATCTCATATTATAAGTATTTTACTAGGGGAGGCTAGGTGGCACAGTGAATAGAGCACCAGCCCTGGAGTCAGGAGGACCTGAGTTCAAATTCAGCTTCAGACATTTAACACAAAAACTAGCTGTGTGACCTTGGGCAAGTCACTTAACCCCAATTGCCCTCCAATAAGGAAAAAAAGGTATTTTACTGCATGTTATGGTCCATGACTTTGAGTGTATTCCAATCTTAAGCCTGAATCACTGGACTGGTCCGAGTTAAACCTGTCCAAAAATTGCAAAGATTTGAACCTGTGCAGTGATACCTCAGTGGGTTGTCTGTCTGGGTCACAGTTGTAGTTAATCAGAATGAGTGTACTGTGGAGATATCTTGAAGAATTCTTTGGAGTGAGTACTTGTATAGGTGGTTACAGAAATTTTGAGAAAAGAGTATGTATACTGTGATGAATTCTAATTAGATAAATGGTTTAAACTCACACACAAAAAAAGAAATGACATGAAGGAGAAATGAAATTTTTAATTTCAATTGTTTATCTCAATTGTAAAAGAAAATTAAATGAGTCATTAAAAGAATCAAAGAGTTTAACAGATTAGTGTTGGAGAAACTTAGTAAAATTGAAGAAAGGATTCACTATTAGGAAAATTAAGTCGGATAGTATTATTACCAGAAAAAAATGAACTTAGGTCCATACCTTGTATTATACATAATAGTGAATTTCAATAGTCTTAATGGCCTAAATGTTAAAAAAGAAAAAAAAGAAATGTACAAAGGCAGAAACAATATTTATGAATTATGGATTGAAGGATGTTCATCATCTTGTTAGAAAGTGAAAGTATTTGTTATATTTAAAGTAGATTTATTTGCATAAAATAAAAATATTTTATAACAAAAAGCAATACATTCATGGCAAGAAAAAAAACAAATTTGGAAAATAATCTTTTTGTTGTATTTACATGATAAGGGGACAAGTAGGTAGTTCAGTGGATAGAACCCCAGGCACAGAGTTAGGAAGACCTGAATTTAAATCTGGTATCAGACACTTACTATCTATATGGCCTTGGGCAAGTCACTCAACCCTGTTTGCCTCAGTTTCCTCATCTGTAAAATGAGATGGAGAAGGAAATGGCAGTATCTTTGCCCCCAAAATAATCCCCAACTGGGGTCATGAAGATTTGGACATAACTGAAATGAATGAACAAAAACAATACATGATAAAAATCTGACTATCAAGATCTACATGGAACTAATTCAAATTTAAAAGAATAAAATTCATTGTCTAGTGGATAAACAGTCAGAGCAAAAACCTGATTATTCTCTAAAGAGAAAATGTAAATTGTTAATTCTTGAACTGCTTGAAAACTGACTCTAACTTTAATCAGAGAAACTATGAGGTCCCACCTTGTAAGCATGAAAAGATAAAATTTAATACTGATGACATTGTGAGGAAACAGGCTGTCTCTTAAACTGTTGAAAGAATTATAAATTTGTACAATCTTTTTGTAGAGTAATCTCTCAATAGGCAAGAATCACAAAACTACTCAGATGCTTTATTATAGGACTATGTCCTATGGATGTTATTAAAAGGAAGAAAAGATATATTTACACAGTAACAATAATAGCTAGTAGTTACATAATGAGTTACAGTTTGCAAAGTGTTTTCACATTTGATCCTCACAACAACCCTGCCGAGTAGGTACTATTATGTCTCCAGTTTACAGATGAGGAAACTTGGGTTGAGAGAGGTAATACACTTGCCCAGGACCATACAACTACTAAGTTTCTTAGTCAGCATTTGAATTCAGGTTTTCCTGTACAATACTCTCTCCACTGCATACACTACTGCCCCATCATATTCAAAGCCGCTTTATTTATAATGGCTCCCAACTAGAAATGGTCTACATTGAGGAAGACTGAATAAAATGAGGTAGATCAACACAATTATGGGTCAGGGAGACCTGGGTTTGAGTCTGACCTATGCTGCATACCTACCAACCCTAGACAAGGTAGGACAACTACGTTGGACAAGGTAGGACAACTACTATATGGACTTCTCAGTGCCCCAGGCTCCTCTCAACACAATAAGTTGATGCAAAAAGTCTGCATTTGTAGGGAAAGTTCCCTGACAGAATCTCTCTACACCAATACAGATGTAGTAGGAAAAAAAATGACCAAAATAAAAATTGTTTGGATTTTTCAATTTCACACTAGCTATTATTCTTTATTTTGTTTATTGCTTATAATTAAGACTGTTAAAGTTTTGCTTTTGTCTTTATATGCGTAGTGGCTTGTGCAGTGCCTGGCCCTTTGTTGGTATTTTAAAAATGCGTATCAAATTGAATGGTACGAAAGAAAAACCATCATAAAGTTTTGCTGTGTATAGTATTAATCATATAATTACATTTCTAATCCCCATTTTGTGTTAGTAGATATTTTCTTTATAATGAAGATGCAGCTGGAGAAAGGTGAGAAATGTCACAGAAGCAGGGCTAATACACATGTTTCACCCCTGACCCCTCCGAGGACTGCTGCCCACTGAGTGCTCAAAACCATCTGTTTGTGCAGCCCATGTGATAAGAAAAGGCACTGAATGGGGGCGGGGAGAGATTGGGGGATGGAAACAGGGAGTGGGGAGTGGCCTAAGACCACAAGATAGTGATCAGATTGGCTCATGAAATGAAAAGAGAAAACAGGCAAAGGTATCATGGCCAGGCTGTAATTCAACTTGGGGCTCCCAGTGACAACATGAGTTTCACTCTGATGTCTCACATCATGAGAAGCTCTGAATGAAATTATAGCTTCCCAGCCCTTAACTCACACAGTTCCCTGTTATTTATTCCTGGTTACGATGTTGCTGGACACACATATTTTACTGGGAGATAATATAAAATCTCTGGGTTGACATCAGAGCTATAAATATGGCGACCTCGAATGGAACACGCGTAGCCCAGGCTCCTTCCAGTCAGTGGGGTTCTTTTAGGTCTTGCTTTGTGGATAAAACTTGTGGTGGGAATGTCTTCCTGAGGATCCAAGACGTACTACCCCCAAAAGATTTCTGGGACTTTGGTTTTCGGTAAAGAATGCTGATAATGGGAGCACAAACTGACTCCTCTTAAGAAGGTTACAGGAATTTCCTAAACATCTTTGACGTTACTCTGTTTTTGACCCTTTGGGGTTCCATAGTTGTCTTAAATTTGAATAGACATGTTTAATTCAACAAACATTTATTGATGAGGAGCTATTTGCCAAGCTCTGGCATATAAAGATGAAACAAAGAGAGTTCCTTGCTCTCAAGGAACTAGAATTCTATTGGAGGAATACAACATGCATTCAAGTTACAAATTATATTAAGTTACAAATTATATTAAGTATTATTAAAAGGCAGAAAGTGTTATGTAACCTAATGGCTCAATCCCTAAGTTATGTTTGCGCAGATTGGCTTCCATCTTGGAGGCCTTTGTCTGGGTCTTGTGTTGTTCCTATCCAAATTCCCTTGGGACTCTTACAGTTTGGCTTATTTTCTCCTATCCAAAGTTTCCTGCAGGGACTATGGTGATACCGATACCCAGAATACAACAACGGTTGCACTAAAAATTGTGAGGACCTCAGAGTCCTTGAGGGGAGGGCAGCATTCACTAGAAAGGGGATGAGAATTGTGCCACTGTTTCTGGGCTACTGTAAGCTCTTTGTGTGACTTTTCATTGTATGTTGGGTAAAATAAAGGCTGTACTGTATCCAATATCGTGAACTGAGTGCAAGCATAGGAACTGGGACCCTTTTACCGACGCCCATATAGACTCAGACATGAGCTGTATTCTAAGCCTGACAGGAATCTCTGGACAAAGGGGAAAGGAGTAAATTCTGAAGTTCCTAAGAAAACCTGGGTAAGAGCAAAAATAAGTCCCAGAGTGTAATTTGTGAGATGCTTTAAAATCTGATTCCAGGATTCTGGGCCAAAAGTTACAAGGCAATGACGCTTCCAATTTCTCTTGGTCCCAGTTAACTTTACAAGCAAGTTAGTTACTTGGAACACTGTCAGATCACTTGATCTCTGATTAACAATGTCCATTCTGTCAATACTTCTCTTTACCTTCCCTATTTAGTCAAGGACTCTAATCCCACATGCTCAGTGCTTATGGCTAGCTACCAGGTTCCTCGGGAGTAGCAAAGTCTTTGAGAGCTTAATATTTTAAATATTTTCTATTTAATTATATATTATTTTATATATTTAATTATAATTAATATTTATATTTAACATTTAAAAATTTTGTAGCTTGGGGAACCAAGATGTTTTAGTCAAAAATGGCAGCAAAGAATGTAAGCAGACCTAGACAAAGATAAACCAAACTTGGAGCCTGAAATAACTGGAAAATTCCCTTTTCATGGAGGGGATTATATTCAATACCAAAATCATAGGCTCTAAGTCCCTAAATTTAATATTTTTAAAAAGTCTAGAGATACTCTTTGTCTATGAGAGGTCAAGAGGAGATGGAGGCTTGCCATGTAAAGTTTTTTTAAGCTGAGACATTATCTCAGTTTCAACTAGGGACTGTTGTTTCATTTTTGTATGCCAGAGCCTGGCACACATCAGCCTCTTCATAATCTGGCAACTCTTGATATCATATCCTACATTCTCTTGTAATGAACAAGGTCCCCAACCAGTGAGAGGGGAAAATAGAAAAAGAAATAGAAATGAGTATGGAATTTCATAGATGCTACCCGGAAAAAAGCAGAATTAAAGTTTTTCTTCATCTCCCTAATTGTTAGTGCTTTCTCTCTCTTTCATCAAATTCTACATATGCATTTGTTTGTATAAATATCACATAGTTCCAAACAAAGGTGTATAGTTTATTATTTGTACTTTATATTATTATATTGTTTACAGTTTGTATTAGGGAAAACATTGTAAAAATAGGTCTGGATTTTTGATTTGTTAACTATGCATCTAGCTCAGTGCCTTCCGTACAACTAAATGGCTATTGAATTGAATTGAATAGAAGCAGTGCAAGATTCTTGAGTATTCTTGAAATTGCAAAGACATCTAGAAGCAAAGAAAGCAAAATAGAAATTATACATTCTCTTTTTGGTTGGAAAACCCAAAATAAACCCTTGTGACTGAAGATCTCCATTTTGATTTTTCACTTGAACCTTGAAACAAATCATATCTGTTGTTTAATGGGCTCCTATGTGCCCAAACTTGAGAGTTAATATACAGTACTTACTGGGCAGCTAGGTGGCACAGTAGAGTACCAGGTCTGAAGGAAGACTTGAGTTCAAGTTTGACCCTCAGATATTTACTAGCTATGTGACACTGGGAAAAATCACTTAACCCTGTTTGTCTCAGTCTCCTCATCTATAAAATGAGAAGGAAAGGGCAAGCCACTCTAGTATTTTGCCCAAAAATCCCCAAATGGGGCCATGAATAGTTGAACATGAAACAACTAAATAAAAACTAAGCATAATTCTAGGTACATAGCTGCTGCTCAGGAAACAGTTGAACTGATTCATTGAATTAAAGACACAAGGACACATCAACTCTTTTTTTTTTTTTTTTTTGGCTCTCTATAAGGAATTCTTTCTATGCTGGCATGGCGAAAAGATTTTTTGACTAAAGAGACCTTATGTCTAAATGGACATATACTTCTAATACTCTGTGACCATGTGACTCAACCTCCCTAAACTTCAGTAAGCTAATCTGTTATAATTGGATTGTACCTACAGAGGTTCCCCTAGAGGGCTGCTGCCAAGTTCAAATGAGAATATATATAGAATATATATATATATATATATATATATATATATATATATATATATATATGAATATGTACAGAATGTCTGATAAGCCTTGAAGAACTCAGTAAATATCAACTATTGCTATTATCATTGTTGTTTTTGTTTTTATTGTAATTTTTGTCCTTGTTACCCCAAAGTCCTTCTCTGATACTTTACCATTTTGGGGAAGTAACCATGGTGAAATAGATAGGAGCTATCCTCAGAGTCAGGAAGACCTAAGTTCAAGCCATACCTCAGACCCTAGACAAGTCATCTAGAATCTAAGTGCTCAAGGGGACTCTGTAGGTCTCTTACTCTCTCTCAAGATGAGAGTTACAGAGGAGAAGCTGACCTGCTTTAGTAGAAGGAATGTCCAAGTAACAGTGAAATCAGGGGTCCAGTGTCCTTAACCCTCTCCTTATTAATAGTGCTTTGCTGCATTAATATATTTCGTTTACCTTTATGGAATAAAACAAGCATTTCCAAAATATAGTATAATAAAAAAGATTGCACATGAAACTGCAAATCTGTTTTGTACAACTTGCTATTCCTTTTAAATGTATAATAAATTTATTGTGTAAATTTCTTTTTCTACTTTCCTCCCCTCCTCACCCTAGAGATGGCTACCATTAGAATAATTATATATATATATACATATATGTGTGTATGTATGTATATATGTATGTATACACATACACACACATATATATATATAATTATTCTATACATATTTCTATTTATCAGTTCTTTCTCTGGATGCAGATAGAGTCTTCCTTCATATGTCCTTTATAGTTAATTTAGGTATTTATAATAGTAAAAAATAGTTTACATTCATCTTGTCATACATTTTGTCCACATATCTATTGAAGAATGGCAGACAACTTCAAAAAATTGAAAACAGACAGGAGAAAACAAATTGACTTTTTATCTTGATTTCATTCATCAATAATAAGAATATCTGCCATCTATATAGTGATTTAAAATGCACAAAATGCATTACAGACTTTATCTCATCTTTTACCTCACAACTATCCTGTGAAAAAGGTACCACAAACGTCATTATACCCATTTTAATAGAGGAGGAAGCTGAGGCTCAGGTTAAGTGATTTGCTTGTAGGTCTATAATTAATAAGCATCAGAAGTAAAATAACCCGAGTCCAAGTCCAGTCCTCTATTCATTATGTCACAAGGATGCCAAAAGTACAGAAATCATTTCATCAAGTAAACTCTGGTGCTCTGGGAAGGGAGGTAGTGCAGTGGATTGAGCATCAGATCTGGAGTCAGGAAGACATAACTTCAAATTTCACCTCACACACTTAGCTGATGTGTGACTGCAGGCAAGTTATTGAGCCTCTGTCTGCCTCAATTTTCTTATCTGTAAAATAGGTGTAATAATAGCACCTACTTCCCAGGGTTGTTGTGAAGAAGAAATAAGATATTTCTAAAGTGCTTTGCAAACCTTAAAGCACTACATAAATGCTAGTTAATATTATCTCCCTTTCAAGGCTAAAGATATGGAAGACAACAACAATTTCAGCATAAACTCATTTGAAAAACAGATGGATAGTAGAAGATAATTAGTAGCTCTGCCTTCAACAACAATTGGGGGGGGGGGGGCGCGAAGAGAATGAGTCTGAAGAAAACTTAGTTTGAGATACAGTTAAGTTAGCCAAGAATACTGGCGGATGACATGGGAAGGAGGACCAGTAATAGATAGGAAATGCAACAGATTTGCTAGAGTTTGATCACAGATGCTATCCTCTAGGTTTTCTCCCTTCTCAGCTAAATTGCTTGGAAAAGCTACCTACATTCAATGCCTCCATATTCTCTCCTCTGAAAATTGACTTCTGACTTCATTATACAACTGAAACTTCTCTCTTTAAAGTTATCAAGGATCTCTTAATTGCCAGAAGTTGTTTCTCTCTTCTCTTGACTTCACTTTCCAATATAATGCCTTGCATTGTGGCTATTTGCATCCATGCCTTCTCTTCAATTAGTAGACTGTAAGTTTTGTAATAGCAACAACTATCTTTCTACCCCCATGGTACCTAGCACAGTACCTTATACAATGCAAATGCTCATTAAATAGTAATTCAATAAAGGAAGGTGGGAGAAATTTCTTTCGTTATTTGAAGGCAATGATATTCTTCTTGGCCCTGGAGGGTAGAACTAGGTAGACATAGCAGCAGTGAATGAGTGGGGAGCTGGGGAGATTTAAGTTTAGCATAACCACAGTTTTCTAACAATTAAACCCTCAGGAGCTACCATAAGATACATAGTGGGTTTCATCTTCCCTGAAGTGCTTCAGTAGAAGAACAGCTATTTCTCAATAATGTTCCCTCTTGAGGACATTCCATTTCCTCTCTGTGCCTTTGCACAGACTGCAGCCCATGCCTGAAATGCTTTCCCTCCTTTTTCCCTCTTGAATTCTCTAGTTCCCTTCAAGACTTATATGAAGGTAGAAAGTGAAGGGAAGAGAAGAAAAAAGTGTATTTATTTGTTAAATGCCTAACATTTGTTAAATATGTTATGCCAGGTACTGTGTTCAAGGGCTTTCCACATATTATCTCATTTGATCCTTATTGGAATTCAGACACCACCTCCTTTAAGAGGCCTTTTCTGATTTCCCCAATTTTTCAGTAGTCCCATTCCCTCAAACCATTATTTTAAAATATATCCTGTATTCAGTTATGTGTGAATGTGTTATTTCCTCTAGTAGAATGTAAGCATCTTGAGGGATGAAATTATCTCACTTTTGTGCCTAGTGTAGTACCTGAGACATTGTAAGCCCTTAAAAAACATTTGCCCATTAATTGCTTTTGAGTATCAGAATTCCTGTTCAGAAGTGGGTTGGACCAGATGTCCTCTGAGGATCCTCTCAACTTTAACATTTTAGGATTCTGAAATTGACCAGTTAAGCTGATTCATATTTATGCCAATTACCTTGTGGAATAGTGTTCATGACAGATGAGATTTTGGAAGTATACAATAATCAGCCCAAATGATTATAGGCATAGGTCCTGAGATAGAAAGTAAACAGGAGCCTCCCCTTACTCTAATAGTTTGTTGTTGTTGTTGTTTTTTTGTCCTAAGTCCCATCTGGCTTACAATAAGGCATCTGAAAACAAGAGGGTAATTCCAGATTGTGTGTTCTGAGAAGTTACCCAAGTCAGTCTCCATAGAGCAATGGATGGTACAAGTCTGCTGTCAACAATCCTCAGTAAAAGGATAATGCAGAGAGAGAGAGAGAGAGAAAGAGAGAGAGAGAGAGAGAGAGAGAGAGAGAGAGAGAGAGAGAGAGAGAGAGAGAGAGAGAGAGAGAGAGGCATTTAGGGTTAGAGAAAAATGGGTCATTTTTTTCTTTTGGTTTTGTTTTGAAAACTGTATTTAGAGTTTGTTTTTTGACTTGAAAACCTTTTTATTTTATGATTAGTTCTTTCATTCTGTAGAAAAAAATGATTTTTGCTTAAATCTACTTCGTAGCACTTAGTTAATATGCTTCAACGGAAAATGGTGCTGATAAGTTGAATGTCACTGGTCCAGCTGCTAGCTCATTTGACCAGATATAAGGAAGAGCTATTTATTGAATGACTACTGCCCTACCCTTCTTCTAGGTCAGACACACACTGAATACATGCCTTTGGTCACAAGTGAGCACCAGTGAAGAAAAGGTAGAAAACAACTGGAGAGTTAGCAGGAAACACAACCCTCAAGGCATGCCCTATTGGAGATAAGGTCTCACTCTCCAGCACATATCTAGAAAGCAGAATGTCAGTGGACAGAGAGCTGACTTTGACACTAAGAAGATCTGGATTCACTTCCTTCTTCTGACAAACACTGGTGTGTAACCCTGGGCCAGTTACTTAGAGATATAGACAATACTCTAAGACTCTAAACTGCAGTAATGGTGCCAACCTATAGTGCCAGAGGGAATTTCTTCACCTAGGAATTATCTGTATCAATAAGTCACAGGTCCAGTCCCTAGTATTCCTACCAGGGTAAGTAGCACCATCATCATGTAGAAAGGATGGAAGAGGGGGGAGGGGCATAATAATAATAATAATAATAATAACAACAGCATACTCTTCTCTAGCATTCTATAGTTGGTTCATGTCAGTGGCAGTAAAGGAGAATGAAGACCCACTAGAGTCCTAAGGCATAAAGGTGAGGAAATGAATAGTACAGTGGAATTCGGGGTCTTTGGAGGAATACCTAAAAACACTATTGCTTTAGGGGTAAAACAGTAAAGGGGAGAGGGGTGAAGAAATGGAAAAGCTAAGGTTGGGAGTGGAGAGAATGGTCATTAACTTAAGGTATTTACAGATAAGCTATATTTGCAGTAAACTACTGGAACTTTAGGTGGTTTAACACTATTCTGCAATGGATGACTATAGTACTATGAGCATATGAAAATGAGTCTTTCTAAGAGTAGGAAGGGATCTTGAGAGAAGTAAGCTAATGTCCTAGTGGTTTCTGGGGATTTTGATTCTCATGTGTAAATTCTCTGCAATTCCTAAAGCTGTCCCTTAGTTCAAAAGGATGCCTGAGGGTTTGTTTTGTGTTGTATATTTGTGTTTTGGGGAACTAGCCTTGGGAGTGCCACTTTTATTATCAGTTTAGGGCTATGGGGGCAAGCGGTGCAGAAATTAGGGCAAGCAAATACCCAGGGGAATCAGCCAGTGAGAGTAAGAATGCATTTGGATCAGACTCACTTGCTGTGTCTGATCTTCCTGGGGCCTCCCTTATCTGCTTGAAGGACTCCAGACTCAGTCTCTGAACATAAAGTACTTGGCTTTACTCACTGGAAGAGAGGGAGTCCAAATGTCAGTATCACTCCCCACCCTACCCCCTTTTTTTTTTTGCCTTTTTTGTTTTGGAGGGCAATTGGGGTTAAGTGACTTGCCCAAGGTCACACAGCTAGTTTTTGTGTTAAGTGTCTCAGGCCAGATCCGAACCCAGGTCCTCTTGACTCCAGGGCTGGTGCTCTATTCACTGTGCCACCTAGCTGCCCCTCATATCACTCCCCTTTTACAAAAAAGGAAACCAAGGCCCCAAATTTGTTAAGTAATTTGCTTAAGATCAAAAAGTTAGCAAGTAGTAGGGGGTTGGATTTGAACTGAGGCATTCCAAATTCAAGTCCAGGGTTCTGTCCATGTGATCATGCTGTCTTTCCAGAAGGAAACAGGTCTGATTGGGGGGAGCTTTAAATGACTGGAAGCAGAACAGTGGGTCCAACCTTCAAGAAATGACCACGTGAGGAGTGGCAAATCCCTGTCCCATATATGCTGTGCTGTGTGGTCTGCTAGAGATTTATAAACACAGAACCACTATGCAGTCAGCTGTACAGCCCATCCAAACAACTGAGTTTCTTCAAAGTGCCAGAGAGTCCTTTAATATACCCCTTGTGCAAGTGTTTGGTCTTTGTTTACTCTGCCCTAAAGGCAGATCAAATAGGCTATCTTTACATATCTAACTCAATTAAGCAGTTCACTCTTAAGTCAATAAAAACATGAAATGTTTAGCCAAGTAAAGGCACTCAGAACTGGGGCAAGTAGTCATGAGGAATCATATTACCATAAAATCTCTTAAGACCAAGAATCCACTGGAGCCAAAACACTATAGAATTCCAACCAATGAGCTATTGGAGAAGAACCTATGCCAATGAACAGTCTATTGCCCAGTGGCCCTGTGTCTGTAGGTCTCAAAGAGACCACACAACTCAGCAAATGTGGGGATGGCTCTCACTCATACAGGCATTCCCCAAAGATCTGGACTGGGACCAGATTCTTAGCTAGAACTGAGGACATGGGACTCGCTCAATATGTATTGGTTGACTTGATTTGACTTGAGAATTACTACTTAATAATGTTAACCATATGGCATAACCTAATCTCACTGCTAAATAGTCTTTTGCATACTTCTTGGAAACAGAATTTCCCAGTATTCTATAGTTTAACATATAAAGCTACATGAAGATTACAATGGAATGAAAACACTGGGAGGTAAAAACACAGAGAGAAATCAAGAACAAATACTTTGTAAATGTAAACGTACCTACTGATAATATAAATAGAACCAAGTGAACCAGATTCCCTTCCTTACCATCATTCATAACATGTTCTTATGTCTAAAAATCTGGACTCAGATAACCCAGCCTTATGACATAACACATCTTCCTTCAGGCATAACTGTAGTAATAGAAACCCTTAGGATCATAGGATTTAGAACTAGGAGGAACTTCAGAAATAATTTTATGCAATCCCTTCATTTTACAGATGAGCGAATTGAGGTTGGTTAGAGGAGTGTAGGGCAGAAGATAAGAGTCATTGTCCAAGCTCTCACACTGCTAATAATAAGCTTCAGAAGTGTGAACCTGTCTCAGTTCACACACTGAGGTGTGAACCTTACTCTAGGCCTGAACATCTTTTTTAGGGTATAATCTAAACATCACTAACCCCCATACATTTCCTTTTCCTTTAGCTGAGAGGCATTATGGTTGAATAGATGGAGTGAGGGCCTTAGAATCTGGAAGATCTGAGTTCAAACCTTGCTTCTAAACAGGACTAGCTGAATGACCATGGGCAAGTCACTTAACTTCTCAAGTCTCAGGCAACTCTCTATGACTTAAATAGTAAGTTATAGACTGCAATATGCCTTAGTGGAGGAAGTTCCCACACCCATGAGGAAACCACAGATTTTCCCAGCATTGGACTTGGCCTATTCCATTAGTTATTTTTGCCTAATGCAATTCCTGAACGTCAGCAGGGAACAAAATCCCCCTAAGGATCCACCAGAGTGTTTTATAAAAGAAAGGCACCCATTAGACTGTGAAATCAGGGACTATCTTTTGCCTTCCTTTGTAACCAATGTTCAGCCTGATTCTTGGCACCAAGAAGTGGCATTTAATAAATACATAGTGACTGACAGAAGATAGAAACACTCAAAAAAGTTTACTGATTCTTCCTAATGATACAAATACTAGGTATATACCCTAAGGAGGTTAAGTGCAGAGAGGAAGATACCAAATAAATAAAAACATTTATATCAGTGCCTTTTCATAGTAGTAAATGACTTGAAGGGAAGTGAGTATCCATCCAGCGGGGAATGGCTGAACAAACTAGTATATGAACAAAAATGGAATAATATTGTACCAAAAAGTACCATCAAATACGTAGAATTCAGAGAAACTTTGGCAGTTTTTTGCAAATTGATACAGAGCAGAGTAATGTATCCAATGGATATGCTGATATAAAGAAAACAACATAGAAAGAATTCAGAATTTGAATCAATGCAATGAACCATAATGACTTCTGAGGACCGAGAAGGAGGCATTTTTCTCATCTCTAGGTAGAAACATGGAAGAGTATAGGTAGAGAATAAGGTCTATGCTGTCAGACATGGCCAATGTATTGGGGGTTTTTGTTTGTTTAAATGTACTTCTTCATTACAAGGCAAGGCTTTATGGGGAAGTTATTGGGAAGTGGCAGTTGGTTTAAAAAAGAGCATCCACAAAGTATTAAAATACTTCAGTTAAAGTGCTAGTTACTGTGCATCTGAGGTGTTTACAATATTCATGATTATAAAATAACTGCTGAGTAGGCAGACTCCTGAGCACGCAACTGCCCCTATTAATTCTCATTTCAAATTAATTAGCTTGGTAGATATGGATATTTGGTATAGCTATGAGATCAAGTTAAAGATGACCCAGTTTCTGGCTTCATTATGCCTCTCCTCTTCAACAAAGAAACAAACATTCATTATTTGCCACAATTATTCTGGTGGCTTTTGAATTCCTAACTCTACTTCTGCTTCATTCCTCCCAGAGCTATGCTTTGTCCTTGCCACAATCTAAAACTCGGTCGCTTCTCTCTGTTCTCTTAGTCCATCTTTCACTGACTCACTCAAAAAGCAGTCATTTCTTAAGGACCTACTATGTGCACTGGGTTAAGTAACAGGAATACAAAGATATAAGAAAAAAACAACAGTTCCTGAACTTAAGAAGCTTCCATTTTATTGGGGAAGAAGACATGCACATATATAAATAGGCACAGAATAGAGAATAGACACAAAATAAGCTCAAGATGGTTGAATAAAAGATGGGAGGGATAGCATTACTAGTTGGGGAATCAGGAAAGGAATTAGGTAATAGGTGATACCTGAGCTTCATCTCGAAGAAAGTGATTCTGTGAGGTAAAGGGGAGGAAGGAATGTATTCTAACCATGGAATGTGGTCAATACAAAGGTAAGGGAGAGGGAGATAGAGTACCATGTAGAAAATGGAGAGAAGGGTTTGGCTAGAGTTCAATGGTGGGGAATGTGAGACCTTGAGGCTACATGCTAGGTCCTTAAGTGCAGCCCTTTGACTGAATCCAAACTACCCAGAACAAATCACCTTAATAAAAGGATTTGTTCTGTAACTTGGATTCAGTCAAAAGGCCATACCCAAGGACCTAGAAGGCAACATATGCTCTTGAGGTTCCCCCAGCCCTGGCACTAGACTATAGAGATCAGTAAGGGGAGTAATATAAAACGAGGATAGAAAGACAGATTGGAGCCAAGCTGTAAAGGGCTTTCAAAGGCAAAAAGAGGATCTGGTATTTTGTCCCATAAATAATACAGAGAGCAAGAAAGTGAGAACAGTGCTGAGATTAGAAACCTGGGAGACCAGAAGAGCAGTGGTGCCTTCTGCAGAAATTGGGAATTTCCATAAAAGAGTAAGTTTTAGGGGGAAAATAATAACTTCTGTTTTGGACAGGTTATGTTTGAGATGATTCAGTCCAAAATATCTAATAGACAATTTAGTACAGAAATAACAGTTCCTCAGAGGTCAATTTACATGGCCACTGACCAGTTAATACCCCCAGAAAGATGGCTATTACTATTTCCAGCATTCTAGAGGACAAATCTATGGTTAGCTATCTTCCTAAACATTAGCTCAAGAGTCCCCACCAGTGTTCTTAAAAATCCAAAGTAGACTGATGCTTTTTTTCTTTGTATATAAAAATCTAAGATCATATTTGAGATTATAAATGGTAGTGATCATATTTTTGTACAATACTAAATACAGTGCTGGTGCAAAAGAACAGTTAATTATATTTTTAAAAGTCATTTAATTTTATTCTTAAATTAATGAACAAGAAAAAAACATTTCAGTACACAAAGTAGAATAGGACAATGTGTGAAAACGCAAATCTTGATTACATACAGCTTGCTCTTCCTTTAAGAATATAATATATTCAACATATTATTTTAAAAACATTTTTCTGATGTAGATAATTATCTCATTAATTTTGATTGATTTATTTTTAGTTTTCAACATTCATTTCCACAAGATTTTGAGTTCTAAATTCTCCCTATTTCTCCTCTCCTGCCCACCCCAAGATGGTATGTATTGTGTTTATCCCTTCCCCCAATCTGCCCTCTCTTCTATTACGCCCCCCCATCCCCTTCCCCTTGACTTTCTTGTAGGGCAAGATAGTATCTCCTTAATTTTGGAACAAAGATTTTTTTTTCAGAAAAAGATGGCTACATTTCTCAAATACAGAGAGAACTGAGCCAAATTTATAAGAATATGAGTCATTCTCCAACTGATAAAAAGTCAAAGGATATGAAGAGGCAGTTTTCAGAAAAAGAAATCAAAGCTCTCCTATAGTCATATGAAAAGATGTTTTAAATCACTATTGATTAGAGAAATGCAAATTAAAACAACTTTGAAAGACCTCTGTACACGTATCAGATTGGCTAATATGACAGAAAAGGAAAATAACAAATGTTGGAGAGGATGTAGAAAAATTGAGACACTAATGAATTTTTAGTAGAGTTGTGAACTGATCCAACCATTCTGGAAAGCAATTTGGAACTATGTTCAAAGAGCTATAAAACTGCATACTCTGTGACCTAGCAATACCACTACTAGGTCTGTACCTCAAAGAGATATAAGTAAAAGGAAAAAGACCTGTAGATACAAAAATATTTAGAGAAACTCATTTGTGGTTATAAAGAATTGGAAATTGAGGGAATGCCCATCGATTGGGGAATGGCAGAACAAGTAACGTTATATGATTGTGATGGATTACTATCGTGCTTTAAGAAATGATGAGCAGGATGGTTTCAAAAAAATTTGGAAGACTTAAATGAATTGATGCAAAGTGAAGTGAGTAGAGCCAGGAGAACATTATACACAGTAACAGCATTATTGTATAATAATTGACTGTGAATGACTTCTCTATTTTCAGGGATACAGTATTCTAAGACAATTCCAAAGAACTTAGGATGGAAAAAAATGCTATCCACCTCCAGAGAAAGAACTGATGGCATTTGAAACATACTTTAAAAAAATAAACCTTGGGGCGGCTAGGTGGCGCAGTGAATAGAGCGCCGGCCCTGGAATCAGAAGGACCTGAGTTCGGAGCCGGCCTCCGACACTTAATCCATACAAACAAAAACCTAGCCGTGTAACCTTGGGCAAGTTACTTAACCCCAATTGCCCTAAAGGGGCGGCTAGGAGGCGCAGTGAGTAAGAACGTCGTCCTTGGAGTTGGGATGACCCGAGATCAGATCCGGCCTCAGAAAATGAGCACCCACGCATAAATAATAATAATGACTAGCCGTGTAACCTTGAGCAAGTTACTTAACCCCAATTGCTTTAAAAATAAAAATAAAAATAAATAAACCTTGACAATCTTTTTTATAAAATGGAACTTTTGGTTTCTTTTGTAATATACCCAGTGTAAACACAACACAAGGTAACAGTTCCTGCTAAAGAAATTTCTCACTGATATGGATTTTTAAAAAATTCCTGAGTATCATACCTTGTGTTCAATCATAGTAAGTCTTAAAAATGAACAAAAATTCTAAATTTTATTTCTCATGGCAAAGACCCAGTCCATAAATTTTCTTTTCGAATGGTTATTTCCTCTGATAGTAAGGGGTATGGGAGCTAAGAATAAAATCTTATATGGGGTAAACTTCCCAACCAAACCAAAAGTGGAACACAGGTCTGGTATAGATCATCAGTTGGACAAGGAGGAGAGTCCATGAAAACTGCTCCAAGGAAGAGTTAGGAATCATGGTACAAAGGAGAGAATGCTGCCTTGAAACCAATGACTCTGGGTTTAAATACTGTATAACCTTGGCCAAGTCACCTAATCTTTTGGGGCCTCATATCAAAAGAAAGAAGTTGGGTTAGATGTCCTCTGTAACATCCTTTCCCCTGTGACTATTCCAGTCTGGTTCTCTAACTCCACCAGGCCCAGATAATCACCACCTTACCACTGAGTCTCCAAGGATAAGGTGCCATTTTTGCCTCCATTACCTTCTAGCAGAACTCTTTTTATTTTTTTTACAAATAAAATCAGTTTTGACACCAGAAACTGAAGGAAAAGTCCATCTTGAAATATACTTTTAGAATTCTGTTATTCATGGTGCTGTTTTTTTTTTAATCTGCATTTGGTTGTTTTTGTTGCAACATGATTAAAATGGAAATGTTTTACATGATTATTAAATTGCTTGCATTCTTAAGGGGGGCGGGGAGGGGAAAAAGGGAAGAATAGAATTTAGAACTCAAAAGACCCCCAAATGTTAATTTTTGTTTACATGTAATAGAGAAAAATAAAATTAAATGTAAAAAACAAAAACTAAAAAGATGGCTAACTGAAGTTAGAGAGGGTAGCACCCACCACTTTACTAGGCTGATACTGCAATATCCATATGGTTTACTTTGAGACCATCTTTTCCAGAAAGACCTTCTCTATTATAGTCATTCTTCCCATATCTCTGTAAGTTACCTTGACACCTCCCTATATCATTCTTAGCATATGATCTCATTTGATATTTCACTGAAAGAAGACGAAAGCTATCTTGCGTGATTTTCTTCAACTTCTTTTTTCTCTAAGTCAAAAGATTTCTTTATCTTCATCCATCTTTTCTTCCTTCTTTCTTGTCTGAGAGGAAAAAGTATTCTTTGTCTTATGTCTTTGATTCTCCCCCTTCCACTCCAATCTCCTATAGAACCTTGTTCTATCAATTATTTTTTTCTTTTCCATTTTAAGTCTCTCTCTTCCCATTGTCTCTATCCCCTCTGCCTACAAAGAGTCTTATCTCTCTCCTATCCAACTTCTTTCAATCTTGCCATATCTTTGAGCAATACCTCATCTCTCCTTAACTATCAAATTTCTTTAAAAAAAAAAAGGTAACACTTACTGTCTCCATTTTCTTCCTTACCCCTTTGCAATCTGTATTCTTTTACCACCATTTCCTTGAACCTGAGTTATCAGAAACCTCCTTATTACTATATCCAATGGCCTTTTATCAGTCACCATCCTTCTTGTCTTCTTTGCAGTGTTTGACAGTATTGGCCACCTTTCCCCTCTTTAAGTTCTTTCACCCTTGGATTTTGTAGTACAACTTTCTTGGTTTACCTATTTTTTCTGACCATTTCTTGTTTTTACCACGGATCGTTCTTCCTACTTCTATTCCCTAAATATAGGGGTTCCTCAAGACTTTTTCCTTGACTGTTCTCTTTTCTTTCTATATATGCTCTCCTTTGGTGATTTTACTTGCTCCACTGTCTTACACTATGACCTGAATGTGGATAGCTCCTAGATGTATATGGTTACAACTCTTTCTTTATCCTGAACATCATACCCACAATTCCAGCTGGGTGTTCAAATACTATCTGAAACTCACTATGTCTCAAATTGAACTTAGTACCTTCCAATTTCCCACCTCTCTAAACCAACTCCTCATCTTTGACTTCCTTATCTAGTTTCACTGAACTGCCATTCTCTGAGTTACCCAAGCTTCAAATTTTATACTTATCTTCAACTTCTTCCTTACCTTTTAAACCAACATGACATGCTACCACATAGACTTTACCACCTCAAATCTTAAATCTCTCTCTTCCTTCCCATTTCTACCACAATTGCTCTTGGTCAGGGTCTCTCTGCTTCCTGCTTACATAAAGGTTGTACCTTTCAGTTCTTGGGGTTTAAATGTTCTTGAGCCCTTTAATCACTTGTTAAAGTCTGTAAGCATTTTTTATTTTGTTCTGGATTTTTTTTTAATAGAAGTACTCTTTTTTTTTTTTTAAGCAATCGGGGTTAAGTAACTTGCTCAAGGTTACACGGCTAGTCATTATTTATGTGTGGGTGCTCATTTTCTGAGGCCGGATTTGATCTCGGGTCATCCCAACTCCGAGGCAGGCGCTCTTACTCACTGCGCCTCCTAGCCGCCCCTTTTAGGGCAATTGGGGTTAAGTAACTTGCCCACGGTCACACAGCTAGGTTTTTGTTTGTGTGGGTTAAGTGTCTGAGGCCAGATCTGAACTCAGGTCCTTCTGACTCCAGGGCCTGTGCTCTATTCACTGCGCCACCTAGATGCCCCTAGAAGTACTCTTAAAAAAGTTTTATTTTTAAGCACTTATCTCCTTCTTTCCAGCATAAAAACCAACCAACAAAGAGAACCTTTCTATGCCAGCCCTTCCTTCTCTCTCTCTCTCTCTCTCTCTCTCTCTCTCTCTCTCTCTCTCTCTCGCTCTCCCTCCCTCCCTCCCTTCTTCCCTTCCTCCCTCTCACCCCCCAATTTTTCCTTCCCTCTGAATCTAGCTCAGCATTTCTTAACCTTCATAATTCCAAGATTAATTTTAAAATTTCCTGAAGGGGCATCAGAAAGCTATCCCCAACCTATTCAATGCTACTGATTCAATGGGTAAAAGGTATACTAATACAGGGCAGAAAGGAAGAGGAGTAGAAAGAGAAATGAACCTTTGCAATGAATAGATCTGACTACTATGTTGATCTGCACCAGGGATTTCATTGATATGGGGAACTCCTGCTATGGAAACTACCCATACCAATAAAAACTATTATAATGAAGATAAACAAGAAAAGAGCAAGGATTACAGAGTTGTCATAGGAAATGAGATGCCATAGAACGGCTACATCCACAGCAAAACCCAAGTGGGCTGACCACTCGAGAGGGTGAAGGAAAAGATACATATATTACCAAGAAGAATGAGAGAAACATACGAACAGAGCACTAGTCCATCAGATGAAAGAGCTGCTTGGAAAGTCTAGTTTCCTTAAGCCTAGAGTCCGAGTCTTCTCCATGAACCACCAGGTCTTGACATGATGAACAGGAAATCCTGCTTCATTCCTCTTGTCCCTTTAGCCATCTGCTTCATCCTCCCACACTATACTCCCCAAGCCTTTCTACTGGTTCTGTGATTGCCTTTGTTCTCCTCGTAAAGTAAAGGATTAAAGGACAGCACAATGTAGGGAAATGAGGAATCAGCTGGTGCAAGTTATAGTCCCAGCTCTGTGACTTGATAGCTGCAATTTTGGTTAGGTCAATTAGTTTTTTGAACCTCTGTTTTCTTATCTGTAAAATGGGCATAATCATACTTCTATTACTTGCCTCATAGAGTTATAGTGAAAATTCAATGAGATAAATGTATGTAAAAGTAGATATGTACCACAAAGCATTATAAAACATAAGCCACTGTTACTATTATTGTCGTCACCAACAAGCTGATCATAATCTTTCTGCTAAGTTTAGCACCTTCAGAACTTCCCAGCCCTGTACATCAATGTTTCATTACTGACAGTCAGGTGGTATAAAGGACAGAGCACTGAATTAGGAGCCAAGAAGACCTCACTTCAAATTCAGCCTTAGATACTTATAAGCATTGTGACCCTGGGCAAGTCACTTCAACTGTGTTTGCCTTAGCTTCTTTATCTGTAATATGGGGATCTCAATAGCCTCTGCCCCCCAGGGTTGTTGAGGACAAAATGAGATAATATGTGTAAAATGCTTTGTAAACTTTAAAGAAGTATGTAAATACTAGCTGTTGTTGTTGGTCCATCTGCTCCAGATCTTGGTTTTATGCCCCTGGCAAAAGAACAAAACAGTTCACTTGCCAGGATAAGAAAGGTTTAACTCTCTATCCTTAGAGCAGCAGGTAGCATTTCACAGCTAAAAACTCCCTGTTCTTTTAGGCAGGCATGACCTGGGCTACCAAGTAAAATCCATGAGGAACCAAAGAGTGGGGTAAACCATGTAAGAAAGCAAAGTGGAAGCCTCTTCTCAGCTGGGAAAGGGGGACCAGGAAGAGTTGTGTGGATCATGCGACAGAACCAGCTACTCCACTTCTTATACATCAAAGATGGAGGCGGCAGGGAGGGAGATGATGGAAACCAGTGGTGAAAGGAAGCCAAAGAGGAAAAAGGAACCAGTTACTCCAAATAAAGATGGGTAGAAAGGCAGCCAAACATCCTGTAGAGAAGTGCCAGTGGCTCTATAAAGAGGCAGTGTGGTGCTGTGGAAAGAACACTGAACTTGGAGTCTGGGGACCTGAGTTCAGATGCCTGTTTGGCTATTTTGCAATTGTGTTATTTGTTGATTTAGGTTATTTCACTCCTCTGTAAAATGGGAGAGTTTAGTTCAAATCCTGACTCAGGCACTAAGTAGCTCTGTGACAAGAAAAAGCAAGTCATAGATCATCTTCCTTGTCTGTGTATGTATATATATATAAAACACACACACCCTTTATCCCCTTATCTCTGGATAATAATAGCACTTACCTCACAGGGTTGTAGTTAGGCTGAAATGAGATTATCTAAAGCACCTTCTGAATTTTAGAGCTCTATATACATGCTAACTATCCTAAGGTCCCTTCCACTTCTAAATCTTTAATCCCATAACCAGAAGATCTTACAGTACTAAGCTACTTTAACAAGCCACTGAAAATTAAGGCAAGATTATAGTCAGAAAACACCCTGAGACAAAAAATACTCTTTTTTAATCCCTTCTCTCTTCCCCTCCCTCCCTATCCCCGAAAAAGGGAAGCAACCCATCCTTAAAAGAAATAGTTAATAATGATTATAGTTAACTGATGTCCAGGCAGCTGAAGAAGGAACAAATTTGAAAAGAAAGGAGAATAAAACTCCAATCTCTTGCAGAATTTCTAACAGTGCTGAAAATAGAGATAGGCACTGACCTGTGGGATGGATAAACAGCAGTGGGGAATGGTCTGACAGTGACTGCTGAGAACCACAAATGATTCGCTTTAACTGGGCAATGGAGAGAGGAGCTAGGCAACCATAATCACAGGCCCTGCAGGGAAGGGTCAGGGAATCATTTGAGGAAGACACTATTTGAGGGAGCAGATGAGGTCATGGTTAGTCTCACAAAAAGCAGTATATATGTGTATGTGTATACACACAAACATATATATAATACATATGTATCACATATGCATATATAATTATATATACTTTGAATATTTAATTATATATAATATATTATGTATAATAGGAATATATAAATTCATATATAAGATGAAGATCTAGGGAGAACAATTTCAATGATAAATGGATGAACAAATCTATGGTATTTAGTGAACATTTAGGAAATTAGGTCTTTCTTTTTTCTTCCTGGAAAAGGAAAGGTTGAAGAAGCACCTGCTAATACAATATTCAGAAAATCAGAGAGAAAAGAGGTGCCCAGGATTAGTAAATGGTAGTCATATCTCTGACCCTCTAACCCCAAATTAAGTGAAGACTATAGGCATGATACCAAAGAATTTCAATAGCATTTCTCGAGATGCTGATTGTCCAGGGAACAAATGTCAGACATCTGAGTATAGAAGAAGAGGATTCAGAGATTCAGAATAAAGCTGGATCCAAATCTTTGCCAGTCTGTGACAACTGATAAGAGAATGATAGAGAATGATCAGGAGGAACATTCTGGTTCATCTTTCCTATGGCTCCCACAGCAAAGTTTTGATACTTTTTAGAGTTAATGGACTTCTCCCTTCTTCTCTTCCACCAAATTAACCCAAGAGAAAGCCTACAAAAGACTCTCAAAGCCAAGTCCAGAGTTCCCTAGATTTCTCATCATTTAATCTTTTAACCCCAGAGTGTACAAAATTCATGCCCTACCTACACTCAGTAAATTCACATGTGTAGGTCAAGGAGAGCCAACCAAACCTGTTTTAGAACATGGAAAGGCTAAACTGGCCAGAAAGCCAATTGTGATCAGTTGCTCCAGGATGCCTTTCCTGACCATTGCAGTCCACTTATTATGCTATAAAAGGGTTTGGATTTAGTCAGAAGACCTTGGATTATGAGGTTATTAAGTCACTTAAATTCCCTGGGAGGGTAGCTCAATTGTATATAACATGAGAGAGGACTAAATGGCCTCTGAGGCCCCTTCCAGCTCCTAGCTTCATGATCCAAGGATTCCCTTTTCTGAAACTCAGTTTCCTCATCTGTATTTAATCCTGGGTTAAAGAGCTCCTCCAAGAGATGTTTGTTGCTGTTACTATATCAAAGGAATAGCATCTTGGGGACTTACAATTAACTGTCATATTTGAGAAAATGTGTGTAAAGCACTGTGGACTAAGAACCTCTTTGATGAGAAGACTTAAGAGAGTCAACTCTCATGGAGAAGGAATCTGTGAGAAACTATAGCTAACCAGAACAATAGAACCAGACTATGAGGGACTTGGTGAATTTACTGCCATCTCTGACAGAGTCTGAAGAGTTTATTTAACTCATTCTGTGGAGAAGAAAATTTGTGAAGAAGGCCTGAGGAAACTCCTGAGAGACTTTCACTCTCACTCTGAGAGAACTAACTGGTGAATATTATTCTTGTGTTTTCGGCAGGTTAGCAGTTGCGGCTGTTGGTTAAAAACAAATCTCCCCTCCCCCATCTCAAAAAAACACAGAAGTGACTTATGATTTTTCTCACAGACAACACATTATTGAAATATTTATGTCTTGGTATTATTTGTTACCAGTAATAATATGTAGCTAATAACATTTGTGCTTGTTTAAGCCTATAAATTTGGGACTTGAGACAAAGAAGAGAGACAGCTTTTTGCTAAAGACTCCCTAGTTTTGAAGGGGAAATGAGGAGGGAGTTTAGAATAATAAATTAATTAATAAGGGACATTTTGCATGTTTTAATACTTTCTGAGAGAATTCCCATTCATATCTCTTAGGTAGCCTTTTCCCCTGGTGAGAGAATTAATAAGGTAATAAACCAGTAGCAAAGTTGGAATTTGGTGTTTTTGTACTTGAGAACACCTGAGAAGTATTACTTTCTCCTTTAAAAACACACATCCACACTTTCATTTATGGGGTTGCTACAAATAGGTTACTAAAAAAACCTGCAATATATAAGATGGGGCAATTGTTTGAAACCAGTGGTATCAAACTCAAACTATACATAAGGATTCCAGGGGGCCTCATGTTGACATAGAAAACTGGATATTATTTATGTTTTGTTTAATTTATTTAATTAATTTTCTTTAACTAAATAACTAATTATTTTCTAATTTATTTCCCAATTAAATTTTAATATAGTTTGGATCACTCTCTCTTCAGTGTGTTGTGGGCCACATGTGGCCCCCCCAGCTGTATGCCTGATATTTCTGCTCAAGAGAGATGGTCCCATCTCTAAATTTTATGATCTTATTGTGATCTTTCTCCTCCCAGTTCTTGCACCATTTACTTTCTGTGCTTTTCATTCATTTTGTCCTGATCATATAATTCTTTACATCCTACTTAATTTGTATGTCTAAGGACAAGAATCTGTGTCTACGCATCCCATATAGATCTTGACATAGCGATGTATACAAATCAGCTGTTTCATGGATGTTTTGTTGATTGACAGTCTTGTCAGGCTCAGACTGAACCCTGAAAATGTGGTTCTGAGGCAAGAAGTAATCTTACAATAAGCCCTATATGCCTTTCCAGAATGAGCTAGGACGGACAAGTTTTCCACACAATGAACCTCACTAGTCTTGGTGTTGGAAACAACAAAAACAGACTTTAAGTGTGGAAAACAGTAAATGTGGGGAAAACTGCTGGAGGTAGCTTGACTGAGCCAGTAATTTGAATATTACACATCAAAATAGAGCCAGCAAAGGCAGGTCTCAGTTTGATAGAGAAACCACAGTGGCGCTCTCCCCGGGAAAAGATACATGTCAGTTGGTAATGTTAACAGCCTCATTTGTGATATTACCTGGAAAACCGGTTTTACTGGCTTCTGTCGGGGGTCATTGAATGTGCCTCCCCATCAGGCTGTCTTCTCAGAGTCTCCCCAGAGGGCTCATTCTCGGGATGAGGGGGAGCTAGGGTGAAGGGAACTTCAATGAACTGGGCTCCTGGATCATTCAAAGATGTCCCTTTCATTTGTCAAAGTAATTCTGAAGGAAAGAAGAAATACAAGAATCAGCCAAGTTCTAACCCTCAGGTCCTGAACTCAAAGCACATCCTAGGCTTCCAAGGAGCTTAACAAATAACACCTGCCCTGTCATTGGCTTCAGATTTAACTCAAAGCCAAAGCTACTGAATTTACATGTAATTAAAGCTGGAGAAGCAGCTCTAGCTTCCTACTAGAGGCCTGGGTTAGGGAGAGGTTGAATTCTCTTATCATTTTGTTTTCTTTTGCTTTCCCCCCAGCATATGAATCCAATGAGCTTGATGAGGAAAGGTTAAAGGACTTGGAGATATTTAAGTTGGAGAAGAACATCTTACAGCATAGCTAGGTGACAAAGTGGATAGAGTGCCTAGCTTGGAGTCAGGAAGACTCATCTTCCTGAATTCAAATCCCACCTCAGACACTTACTAGTGGTGTGACCCTGGGCAAGTCACTTAACCCTGTTTGCCTCAGTTTCCTCATGTGTAAAATGAGCTGGAGAAGGAAATGGCAAACCACTTCAGTAACTTTGCCAAGAAAACCCAAATGGGGTCACAGAGTCAGACATGACCAAAAAATGAATGAGCAGCAACAAGAGCATAGCAGGAATTTTAAAAGGCCATTGATCAATGACTTGTTGTTTTGGGTTTGTTTGTTTTTTTCCATTTATAACAGCAGCAAGACATTTGTTGGTTAGAATCAGCTACCTTTTTAACCACTGAGGGTAACGAAACCCAATGTTTTGCACAGAGCAGGCAACTGGTAAATATTTGGTGCCAATGTGAAACACCAAGCATGTACACTAAGAAATCATGGAATGTCATCTTTGGACATATTTAAAGGCTAAAGTGTCCTACTTGATACAAGTGGGACCACCAGATGGAAGGAGGCTGAACTGGAGGACCTACAAAAGTTTTTTTCATCCCTGGCTATAGGATAGTTCTATACTAAAATGTCAATTCTAGAGTCAAGTATAGTTGTTAGCAGAATTTAATCAATTTCATTAAATAAATATTTATTAAACACCTATCATGTGCAAATCACTGTTTTTGTTGCAGTTTCAAAGACAAAAATGAGTACTAAAGGATGTATTAAAGGAGTTTGCATTCAGCTTTGGAGAAATGGCATCATGTACACATATAAGTAAAAGTCAGATCATTTAAAGAGGGAGAGGGCATTAACTGGGGTGGGGGAGGTAGGGAGAGATTCCCCAAGGGAGATGGCACCTGAGCTGAGGCTTGAAGGAAACTAAGCATTCTAGAGGCAAGATGAGGTGGGAGTACACCTTTGGCTTGGGCAATAGATAGCTAGCCTGTGGAACCTTCTTACTTTTGATTTATCCCTTTCCCATATCCAATATATCCCCAAACCTGTTGATTTTTCTTTGCAAATGTTTCTCAGAATCAGTCCTTTACCATTCTCTTCTGTTCAAGACAGCTTTGATGCTCAAGTCTTTCTCCTTGCTTAGAATGACCTCCACCTCTCTTCCTCTCCAAATTTAATCAAGGGTCAGCCAAATCCCCCCACGTCAAGGAAATCCTTCCTGGTTACTCCAGTCCACAGTGACTTTTCCTTTCTTCTGCTATAGCTTTTACGATCTCTATCACACAATGATTTATTTTTTTTTATTTGGTTCATTTTTTGTGTCATTCAAGGAGTGTAACACCATAGATAGGGTGAGAAAGGGAGGGTATTCAACACCTGGAGGACTTGTGAAGTTGGGACAGGATGAATTTAGCTTTCCTGGAGGTTAACAGCACCATAGTTAGAACAAGGAAGAGTATGGGGGCCCATTTAAACAAAAAGGGTATTCTATAACACCACATAAGGAAAATGAAATATCTTACTCAATTTAATCATTAATGAGTGCTCATTAAAGAAGAGAAAGTTGGATTTTTGTGGGCCCTCACAATTTCCCCCATTTCTCAAGATTTTGGTTGAATCAAGCTCAAAGCCTCATTTTACCTCATCTGGAACCTCCCCAATCAACCTGTCTTTCCTTGTTATAGTTTGTTTTTTTCATGTGCTTTTGGTAATTTCTAGAGAACATGCCACCACCACTGTTCCCATCCTAAACAGGTTGGCCAATGTGACCCTTTGTTTTTGATGTTTACAGAGAAGGGACTTCTTTCTTTCCTGCTTTGTAACCTTCCTCTAATTCCCAGAGACAAATCCCTAAGCTTCATTTTCCATTCAATCCATTTACCATTTCCTGGTTCATAAGGTCAAGTCCCAGCCCAGCTTTCAGTTCCTTGCACTGACACACCCACTACCTCAGTATAATACTAGCAAAGAAGAATAATAAGCAACAGAATGTTCAAAACAGTATGAGCCCAAGTTTTGAAACAGCATTGGGTTTTTTTTTTCACCTAACTAGCTCATCTTCCTTCTCTCTGTGCTGATAGATATACATAATGTGCTTTCTGTTTTGAAAAACATTTGTGCAGATGGTGAAGAGTGGGCATTTAAGATATAAATACCATAAGAAGCTGTATGGGAACACACATACAGTGACTTAAAAATAATCTTCAAAACATAACTAGCAATTGCCAAACTTCTGCCGAGAAGCCCATTTGGTATCTGCCTAACCTCTGTTATCCCCAGTTCTTATGCTCTGCAGATCACTACTTTCTTGGTCTTTTGAACATCTCTGGCTCCTTCTTTAGAGAATGTCCTTCTCAGTTTTTACTAGACATCTCTTCCTATAGCATAGGGGCTCTTAACCACTGTACTGTCACTGACCCCTTTGGCAGTACGGACCACCCCTCTCTAGAATAATGTTTTTACATTCGTAAAATGAAATTTGAAGAATTAGAAACTAATTATTTTGCAATAAAGATGTATTTTTTTTCCCATCCAAGCTAATGGACCTTCTAAAATTGGTCCATAGATCCCTCACAGGGTAGGTGAAGTCTCTAGACCCCAGATGAATGATCTTTACTCTAGTATTATAAGGAGAATCTTCTGGTTCCTGACCAGGAACCATAGGTAGAGCTCTAAGGAGTCTCCTGAACCCATTTTGAAAAGCTCTGAACCCTTATCATCTTAACAAATCATCTGAGTTCAGAGCCTCACTGTGGTATGGGGGTGGCCCTAAGATTCTCAAAGGCTTTACTAGGGCAACCTAAACTTTGGCAGGACCTACCAAGCTGGAGAGATTGTGAATTACAGACCCAGTGATAGGTCATACGTGTGTCATCTCAACATTGACCTAGCTAAGCTCAGAGAACCCCTGAACATGTTGAGCACAGAGTGAGATTTTACACATACATACATATACACACATAGGATTATGTATATACAGATATATGTGTGGGTATATACATGTATATGTTTAGTGTAGCAGCTCACATAGATCATCTACCATAGAGTAGAGGAGTTACAGTCTTTGTTGGTGGAGAGAATACCCCTACCTATGAAATAATGGATCCTAGAAGTGTTAAAGCTATAGGTATATATGTTATACTTCTCTACAAAAGTAATCAATTACTGAATATTCACTGTATGCAGAGCACTTTGTAGGGAGAGGGAAAGGGAACAATAAAGATGGCCTCCATTTTTAAGGAACTTAAATTTTAATTGGAAGGCATACAGAGCAAAGATATGTAAAGTATGTGTAAGAACATAAGGCAGAAAAATGTGCAAGTAAAAAAGTCATTTCAGTTGTATAGAGATACCCACTTGAATTTCTAGAGTAAATGAAGTAACTAGATGTGGGTGGGATTTGCCATAGAAATACTCTTTTGGGGAGGTGAGTATTGTCTTATCAGAGCTGGTCAGACAATTTTTCAAAGAATAAGGAAGATGATGGAGCAGAGCGCATGGAGTCAGAAAGATTTCCCGAGTTAAAAACCAGCCTCAGCCACTTACTAGCTGTGTGACCCTGGGTAAGTCACTTAACCCTGTTTGCCTCAGTTTCCTCATCTGTAAAATGAGCAAATGTCAAACCACTCCAGTATCTGCCAAGAAAAAACCCAAATGGCATCATGAAGAATCAGATGTGACTCAAATAACTAAACAATAAGGAAGGCATTTAACTGAGAAGTATAGAGTTTGTGTGCTGAAAATGACAGATTCATTTATATAGAACTTTGATTTAAAATCAAAGGACCTGGGTTTGAATCCTTGATCTACTATTTACTGTGTGACCTTTAACATCCATTTTCTCCTTTCTTGGCCATAGCTTCTTCAGATCCATAAAACGAGGGCATTGGACTGGATGATCCCCAAGCTTCCTTAACTGCTTTACCCATTCATGTCCAATCTCAGAGGTGGTAGAGACAAATAGCGATGTCCTTGAAGCCCAAGGTTGGGAATTTGGATTCAACTTGAAAGCTAATAACGAGGCATCAACGTGAATTAAATGCCAGCTCACTGACAAAGCTCTGATGGCTATTCAACAATATTGAAGAAGGTAAGGGAGAAGTCAGAAGTCTGGGCATTAGTCTAGACATACAGAAGCCCCTAAATAGTGTGGGATAATGGCTGTGATTATTTTTTCCCATTTCCTTGAGCTTAAAGAGACCATTGAACTTTGAGTGAAAGAGAGTTGGCTTTGAGTCTTCACTCAGATGCTTATTAGCTCTGACCTACATATGACCTAATATCCTAATCTCTGTGCCTTCCTGGATGGAAAAGAGAGCACTGCTCAATCATCTTGTGCTCCAGAGGCTAGCAGGGCCCTCAAACTCTCCCTTTTCTCCCTAAAAGGAGGTCCCAGGCTTTTCAGAGTCTTGGCATTGTCCAGGATATCTTCCCACCTCTAAGAGGTTTGCTCATGTGGCTTCATCCTATATAGTGGGGAGATTTTGCTGTTCTTCTCACTGCCTTGGGAAGCTCTAGGCATGTGGGAGGAGGCTCTGTACAATCCCAGACTCTCCTCTCTTCCCCTCAGCTCTGCTGATCTCAGGGCCTCCACCCCAAAAAGGGGGGAGGCAGGGAAGATGACTTTGGGAATGAATGCTTTTTTTTAATAGGTTCTCCTCTAACTCTAACCTGGACTCTAAATGCATGCCTCCACCTCCACCTCTACCTCTAACCCTAACCCTAACCTTAATCTTAAGGGTTGGGTATGAGCTACATTAGAGAAGGAAATGGCAAAGCACTCCAGTATCTTAGACAAGAGAACTCTAAATGGGGTCATGAAGTGTTGGACATGACTTGAAAATGACTGAAGAACAACAACAATCTGAATTCAACAACAACTTGGGCTGTTGGCCAAGGCACTCAATTCATCTCTAGTGGCTAAGACTTGATTACAGATCATCAATGGAGTTTATAAGGATTGACACATACCCAATCCCAAGAGGTGGAAACTGGTTTTCTCAATGGGCATTTCCACTTCCTCCAATAAGGAGATGCAATTAAAGACTTACCTCCCTACAAATACATCACATTGATCCAAATCCAAGAACTTCCCCAATCAATCCTCTAGACTTGTAAGATATGGAAGATACTTAGGAACCTCCATAATTTGGTTTCAATTTCTCTCCCCAGCCTTATTTTACATGACTTTCCTTCATTTATGCTATTTGAGACTAGCAGTTCTTCCCCAAACATGACACATGGCATTACTATTCCAGGCCTTCACAAGCTGTTGCCCAAGCTGGTATCACTCTCTAGGCCCTCCTCATCTCCACTGCTCAGGATCCCTAGCCTTAATACTCAGTTCTGATACTACCACCTCCATGAAACAAATGTCCTTGATCCTTCCTTATCACTGGAGGTAGCTGGGTGGTACAATGGATAGAACATTGGGCCTGGAGTCCAGAAGACCTGAGCTCAAATCTGACCTCAGATGCTTACTAGTTGCATAACCCTCAATGAGTCACTTATGCATTAATTGCATTCTGCCTCAGTTTCCTTATTTATAAAATGAGGACCTTCCTCCCAGGGTTCTTATGAAGATCAAATGAAGCAATAAATGCAAAGTGCTTTGTAAATTTTAAAGCATTTGATAAGTGTTAGTTATTATCTTTTTGTTAGTTTCATAAGTGTTAGTTATTATTTTTTTGTCTCAGGCAAGACCTGAACTCAGGTTATTCTAATTTCAAGTCCAGACATAACATAGCCATCATGTCACCAAACTGCTTTGTATGCTGTAAGGCATTATAAAAACGTGAGCTGTTGTCAGGGCCATCATTATTTTTCATCAAGCTTGCAGGCATATTGAAAAGAATACTAGATTTCGAGGCAGACGGGTAGGTTTCAAACGCCAACCCAGCTACTGACTGCTTTGAACAATTATCTTACCTCTCCTGGTTACAGTATCCTCATCTATAATGTAGCCCCTGGAGGGAACCCCAACTCCCAAGTAGGCTCCCAAGACAAAGCACCTTCCCAGCTTTAAGGTACCATGTGGGCCTGCATCTAATCAAAAGCCTGACTTAGCAGCCTAAACCACTGTGCAGTATTTCTTTTCTAATCAGAGGATAAATTAATTAAAATCAAGTGCCCACCATCAGTTGTCTCTACCTCCAATGACATTAGACTGAAATAAAATAAGAAAACATTTCACTCATAAAGCTAGGGCCCGGCCTTTTGCAAAAACACACACCAAAAGTGAGAGGAACAGATGCATATTGGGTACATATGGACAGAGGAATGCCCAAAGGGGACATGTGTAGGCAGGATACACAAGGACCCCTCAAAGGTGCTAAAGTCTTCTGTTGATGTCATCATACTGCGGCTCCCCAGGGGTCTTGAGTGGGTTGCATTCTCTGCTGGGTCTCTAGTCTCTGTCAGACATATATAGTCAGTTGGTTGAGCATTGCTCCCTGCCAGTCTCCTGTTTCTGCTACTCAGCATCACTATCTTGGTCCCCTGTCACCTCCAGAGCTGGTGCCCTTAGACACCTAGCAACTGTTTCCATCAGTTCCTAGCTTCACCTGGAATGCTATATTTTTCTCATAGTACCACAACTCTTTTAGGTTAAAGCCGCAAGGCTTCCCTTGCTATAGCTCTTTTTATAAAGAGGAAACTTGAATACACCCAATCACCAGACTAATAAAAAAGGCCTTTTATCCCCTGGAGGAATAGTCTGTCAGCTTCTCATGGCCTTGGCTGGGAAGGGCTTCCTTTTCCAGAAGGAGAGTCTTTGCCTGAGGCAATAAACTCTTTGGGACACAGAATAAATCTGTTCCTGGATTACAAGTGATCAGAGGCTTAGATCTATTTTCTGAATGGTATTTTCTGGTCGCTGAAGCCTTATGTCAGTCACTCAGTCAACAAGCATTTATTAAGAAGTGACTGTGCTAGGCTTGCGTCTTTGTCAAAGCTCTCTATTTCTCTAGCTTAGGACTAGAAGGTCCGCTTAATTCATTGCTTAATTTCTTTTTAAAAATTATTTATTACTTAACCCCAATTGCCCTGCCCTCTCCCTTCCAAAAAGCAAAAAATAAAAAAAAATGTTTATTGCATTCTGAATTTAAGAAATAAAACAAGCATCTTTATAACAGTAGCATAGAAAAAAGATGAAACTAAATCTATCATCTACAACTTGCTATTTCTTTTAAATATATAAGATTATCATGCAACTTTCTTTGTTTTTTTCTTTTTTTCTTCCCTTCCCACTCTAGAGATGACTACCATTAGACATAAATGTTTGTATGTATACATACATATATATGTAAACTCATTCTAAACATACTATTTATCATACTTTTATTCCTATCATCTGGATGCAGATAGTGTCTTCCCTCACAGGTCCTTTGTAGTTCATTTAAAATAGTCAAAATGACTTAGCTGTGCAAACCTATTCTTAAAACAATACTGATATTACTGTATACATGCTCTCTTGGTTCTGCTCATATTACTCTTCGTTATTTCATGTAAATCTTTCCATGCTTTTCTAGGCTCATTGAGCTCATCATTTCTTATAGGACATAGCATTCTGTCAGAATCATATACCATGATTTGTTCAGCCATTCATTCCAATGCTTAACTTCTGACTGAGGGTGCTGTGTCCTCAAACTCATGTGAGGGGAGCTTTGCCACAGAGCTTGGGGGGAGGGATGATCTGGTCCCTTGTGGTATTTTGGGGGCCGACAATGTGCTTTTTATCTGCTTTGCAAATGAATCTAAACAAGCAAAAAAGCTAAGGGTAGAAGGTGAGGTCATCAGGGTAGAGGGTGAGGTCATCAGGGTAGAGGGTGAGGTCATCAGGGTAGAGGGTGAGGTCATCATCCAGACACATCCTTGACCTTTTCTGTGTATGTGTATCAGCCATTTTAGACTTTGAGTCCCTATGAAGAACAAAGGCGTTATAATATTCTTAGCATTGCATTTTAGGGGAAAAAATTACTGATAAACTGGAGAATGTCCAGAGGAAAGTAGCCAAGATGATGAAGAGCCTTAACTTTGTACCCATATGTTGTTGCTCAGTCATTTCATGTCCTACTCTTTGTGATCACAATTGGGGTGGCTTGCTATTTCCTTCTCCAGATCATTTATAAATGAGGAAAAGTTAAATGACTTGCCCAGGGTCACACAGCTAGTAAGTGTCTGAGGCTAGATTTGAATTCAGGAAGATGAGTTTTCCTGATTCCAGGCCTGGCTTAGAGAAGAGAAGGTTTGTAGAGCACTGTCAGTTTTCTCCTAAGTATATCAAGGGCTGCCATACAGAAAGGAAGGATTAGAACATTCCTGCTAGATTTGGGAGCAATGGGGGGAGGTTATTGAAAGGTAAAATTTAGATTTAAGAAATTTTAAAAAATTGTGTTTATAAGAAAACCAATCCCATAGTGAAATGGGCTGCCTCCAGAGATAGTGGTTTTCTTCTTCTTGAAGGTCTTCAAGGAAAGGCTACATTATCACTTATTGAGTGGGTTGTAGATGTTTTCTTTTTTAGCTATGGGTTGGACTAGATGAACTAGCTGAGGTTTCTTCTAACTCTGAAATTCTATGATTCTGAATATCTAGGTGGTTTCTTCTAGCTCTAAACTCAATTCTAAAATATTTTATTAAACACTTCCTATGGGCCAGACTCCATGATAGGCACTAGAATGCAAAGAAAACAAAAACAATCCTTGGCCTCAAGAAACATACATTCCATTGGGGAGTGGAGGAGAGGAGGAAAAAGATAACATATTAGATTAAATCCATAATATGTAAGTTTAATATAGAACATGTACAAAGTAATCTCTTGAGTGGAAGGCTCACAGATATAACATGAAGGAGGCTTTGTGAATGATAAAATGGGGCCTGGAAAATAAAAGGGAAACTTAAGATAGGGATATGGGATATGGATGGGATGGAACTGATGTGACTGGCTATGAGAGAGTGAGGTTGTTGGTCATTTCAGTTGTGTCTGACTCTCCATGACCCCATTTGGGATTTTCTTGGCAAAGACACTGGAGTGGTTTGCCATTTCCTTCTCTAGCTCTTTTTACAGATGAGGAAATGAAGCAAACAAGGTTAAGTGACTTGCTCAGGGTCATTCAGTTAGTAAATGTCTGAAGCCAGATTTGAACTCACAAAGATGAGTCTTCCTGACTCCAGGTCCAGCATAGGTAGGTGGTACAGTGTATAGAACACTGGAGTGACCTTGGGTAAGTCACTTAACCTTGTTTGCCTCAGTTCCTCATCTCAGAATCATGGGGATGGTCATGTCCATGATAATATTACTTGAACATCACTCCGTGAGTAAGAAGGGTGGGCAGCAAGTACTTGAAGTAGCAGAGTAGATGATGAGTCTAGCCAAGGCAAGCCTTTATGGAATCCTCATGCCTGGTTGCTTATAGAAGGAGGATATTATTTTGGGTACTCATTCTCTAATACTTAACTGGATCATCTCAGCTTCTCGGTTCATGTTGAACAGATGATTAGAGGGATGGTGGCCTGGATGGAGGGGGCAAGGTTGCAAGAGTACCCTACTCTGGTCCTCTTACATAGCATGGTGTCAAGCTAGGACTAGGTCAATATGGCCACAGTAGGTGTTTCTGATTTGGGCACTTATTCCAGATAATGAGTCTTACCTCTCATTTGGCTTCCCAGCAACTCATTCACTCACTCAATCAATAAATATATATTAAGTGCCTGTTACATGTCAGGCACTGTGCCAAGTGCTGGGGACATAATGAGAGCAAAAAGACAGTCCTTACCTTCAAGGAGTTTATGATCTAAGGGGAGTATTCCACTCTTTCCAATTTACATAATCAAATGGAAGGAGACCTAGAACTACATAACTGGTGAGTCTATCAAAAGGAATGATACTTCTAAATGCAGACTGTGGAACACAGAACTGGAAGGGACGTCAGACGCCCTTGAATCTACCCCCGCTGCCCCATATTTTATGAATGAGGAAATTTGAGTCCAAAAAAGTTCAATATCTTGTCTAAGGCTACACAGGTAATAAATAGTAGGGTTGAGATTCAAACCTAGGATCTCTAACTACAAATAAACATATTTTCTCTCACACATGTTGCTTCCATATAAGTGTGTGTATGTGTATGTATATATATATACACACATATACATATATATGTGAATTCATATATATGTACATTCATTTTGTGTACATATGTATACACACACACACATACACACACACACACACACACACACACACACACACACACATATATATATATATATATATATATACACATAGCCATTCCTTCCAGATTGGGGAGGGATTAGGGGTGTGTCCCTCCCCCATGCCACAATCTGGAAAATTCACATAAGATTTTTTAGCCCTTCATTTGTATCAGAGAAGAAATCCAATTTTTTTCTTTTTCTTTTATTGGGTGTTTAGAATACCTTATCATAAAATTTGGGTTGATAGTATATAATACTATACACCTATTTTATGCCTCTCTGAGTTTCTAAATTTTTTTTATATTGTCTGCTGGCTAACAAATGTTGTTTGCAGCTTCTGCAAAATTATCAAAAAATTCTCATTTGATTTTTTTATTTCAACCCACTATATATCGAAAGCATGATAGGGAAAGTCTTGATGTGGGAGGGATAACTGTATATGAATCTGACTGAGTGGATACAAATTGATTGGGCAAGTCACTGTAGCTCCCTGGGCCTGGGTTTCTTCATTCTGTGAAGTGAAAGGTTCCTTTTTGAGGTTGGACTCAGAGTTCTAAATCCAATTTTTAAATTTTAAATCCAATTCATTTGCAAGTCAAGTCCTCACTCTTGTGATGTCAGTGGTCTTTGAAAATGCAGGACCAACAGAGACAAGTCCACGTTCTTATTCCTCCTAAACCTGTGGTACCTCCTTTTATTTTCTCAGCAATGACAAATCTGAAGGTGGGTTTGAAAATTTCCTGACATCCTAATATATAAGAACCAAGTCTAATGTGTTTGAAATAACCAGAAGCGGCCTCCAGATTGCTGGGCGTTACTGTTTATTGAAAGACATAAACGTGAATGACAGTATAAGGAAGGGTCGTCATCTGCTTCCAGGGAGAGAGTTCTCAAATCAGTGAGAACCTGTGTGAATTGATGTTGCCTGTCTACGTCCAAATTAAAAAAAATATCTTCTCTTCAAGGTAGTTCATTAGGGAGGCCACAGACTTGTTTCTCTTCATATATCCATTTTCCTTGTTTTTGGAAACACTTTGAGAGCCTATGGCATCCTCTTTCATTCCTTTATTGACTGCAAATCTTCATAGTTTGAGTGTGGGTTAAATTTTCTTGGAAATAACTTAAAATCATTCAGAAACCAGAGCAGCAGGTAAATAAGGGGTGAGGTCCATTTCAGTTAAATTTAAATGAGGCAGGGACAAAGCCCTGAGATTCATTTCTGTGGTTTAGCTAATAATCTGCATCTAGAGGTAATTCCAAAACAAAACAAAACAGAACAAACCAACGTCTGCCTGATACTTTTTGGTTACTGAGAGCATCCCTGAAATAAATTCACAACCATCCCAGGTGATTATTTTGAAAGGCAATATCCATCTGGATGTATTGTAGTAGGTAAAATCAGCTCCACAAACAGAAGTGTTAAGGACAGTTATGGTGAACAAGTTTATCAGTGAATTCATTCCAATCCAACAGACTTTTTAAAGCATTAGTTTATGGTCATGGCACTGTGTTGGGGAAGAGGGAAGATAAAAAATTTAAAAGTCCCATGACCTCAAAGAGTTTATATTCTACTACAAAATAGAGAGTGGTCTAGGTGATAGGTATAGAGGAAAGAGAATTGGAAGTCTGGGTCTTAGTTCAGCCGCCAACTAGTTTTGTGACCTTGGACAAATCACTTCCCTTCTAATTTCCTCATCTGTAAAATGAGGGGTGTTTGAACTAGGTGAGTTTCTGTATCCAGCTAGAAACATCTAACTTCTATTCTTCTTTGCTTCACAGAACAACCATTGAGTTGGGGGCAAAAGCGCCACCTCTTCCTTTCCCAGGATGCTTCACTGCTCCCCCACCTCCAACAAGGTTGAAGTGCCTCGACCCCTTCTGGTCTCATACTCCCACAGGTGCCCCAGTTTCTTATGGCAGTGACCCCAACCTAAGAAAAGCTCAGTTATTTGGGCTGTTTCATTCTGACTTTTCTGGAGGTCATTTTGCACCTGAAAGTCAGAGTGAAACTTAGAGGGTTGGGAACCCACGCCGACTGCCCTCATGTCCTGTCCCCCTCCTCCTTCCCCCTCCCCTATTGACACATTTTTTTTTTCTCTTGGACAAATTTAACCAGGTTTCTGCAAAACAAAACTCTCCCACCTCCTACTTATATTCATACTCGGATTTTTTCTTTCTTCACTCTTACTTCCTAGCTCCTCTACTGGGGCGGCCTCCTTGAAGTTGTCTCCTGCAAATATCACGGTGCTCCTCCTAGTCAGTACCATGAACCCCCCGCCCCCCAGCTCTTCATATTTTCCTTCCCTATACTTCAGGGAAACAGCCCAGCTTAGAGGAACCACTCCAAAATTAGATTTGGTTTCATGCCCTTTTGACTGCAAAAAGTCAGGGATCACTTTTGTTTACCTTTCTCCTCCTGTCTCACCTTCTAGGGCTAAGGGCAGTTGTACTGCCCAGACCTAAAAGATCCGATATTTTTTTTTTTTGAATGAGTTATAGGAATGGCCAAGGCCTAGCAATTGAAGGGCACTGTCAGGTCACTGCCACCCAGAACTCCTTACTGGCATTTGATTATTATTATTTGAGGGGAGGAGGCTGGGAAAGGCAGATGAAAGGAGTCCCTTCCCCCCCAACCCAGCCTACAATACACTGTAACTGAATGTGTGGGGATGGGAACTTGGCCATGGGCAGCCGCCAAAGAGCTCCAAGTTTTCACAGGATGTACTTGGAAAAAAACAATATATTATTGAAAAGGGCTTGTCAGTTAGCCAGCCGGCCTCCGTCCCGTCCTAACATTGCATCCTCTCCCCGGCCTCAATTCCTCATCCTGTATCCCCGGCCTCTGAGAACCTCATTCCTCCTCACAGTTGTTTCAGTAGAAGCTGCATGGAAGCAGTTTTTACCTAGGAACAAGGATATTTAAAGATCTGAGAACAGGGCTATAAGAGTAACTGATTTAGAACAGATTGCCCATTTCAGAGATCAAATGCAGTGAAACAGTTGGCTCTCTGAACTTGGGGAATCTCTGATCCCCAGGCTGCCAGGTCAGGCTGACCTGAACTTGACTAGGTAGGCAGGTGGAAGGGTGATACATTCCCTTAGCTCAACTTCCCTTTTTTAGCTTGGGCTTTTTGTTTTCTTAACCCAAGCAGAGAGCTTTTGCTGTAGTTTTTTGAGAAATAGGAGGTGATGACAGGTATGAAATGAGGACGGTCGGGACAGCAAACTGACCCACTGAACTAATAGGGGCCCCTTTGGGAGGCATGCAGTAAAAACATTCCTGGATTTGGAAGCAGAAAATTCTGATTTCAGGTCCCAGCTCTGCCATTTACTTCACCGTAGAACCTCTGGCAAATTATATCACCACTGAGTTTCCTCAGTTTCCTTCTTTGTAAAATGAGAGAGTTAGATTATGTGATCTGTAGGGATCTTTCTAGCTTTGATCCTACAAACTTTTAAGTTAGATTGAATTTTTCACAATAGCAAAAAATGCTGCCCAACTAAACAGTGATATTAGGGGGGAAATTGTGGCAAGATGGACGCAAGATAAGACACTGTTTTAATTTTTTTTTACTAAGTCTTGTTAGGACCAAGTTAATAGTAGGGCTCATAAAGCTAAGGTACAAGTTTGTCAAATTATATGGGAATGTCAAGGGGAGGCATCCCCATTTTCCTAATCCAAGTCCATACTACTTCTACTGTTAAAAATGTTGAATATAATGTTAGGAGGTGACTCAGTGGGAGTAGAAGATAAAAAACAGCCATTGGAGTTAGGAAAATCCCTGTTAAATTCTACTTCTGACTCTTGTTAAGTGTATGACTATGGGCAACTCTGTCTCTCTCTAATTTAATTTTTAAAAAAAATTTCACTATGTAATAGTATTTTATTTTTTTTCAATTACATGTAAAGATAGTTGTCAACATTCACTTTTATAAGATGTTGAGTTCCAGATTTTTTCTCCCTCTCTCTCTATACCCTCTCCCCAAGACAGCAAGCAATCTGATATAGGTTCTATGTGTACAATTATATTAAATTTATTTCCACATTAGTCATATTGTGAAAGAAGAATCAGAACAAAAGGAAAAAAAAACATATCTCTCTTTTTCTCTGGACCCCATGAAAGTCCTAAAAAGTCTTCTATTAAGTTAGATGTGGCTTGTGATCTCTATTAGTAAAAGGTATTCCCATACTCAGGAAGTCACATATTCTTGGCATTATTTAAGGAAAATCACTTCATCTCAGTCTCAGTTTCCTAAATTGTATAATATGGTTACATTAGGTGTAACCTTTCAACTCTTTTATTGTATGACTTCAGTCTCTTAGAATAGAATCCACATGGTTGTTTACCCTCAAAGTTATGTCATGCTTCTTAAAGGCCCTTGATTCAATAACAGAGGGATTTCAATTCTTTCCCTCAAGCCTTGACTCAGTGGGAAAATATAGTCCAGGTTGTTAGCATTAGGCAGGAACACGGAGACCAGCAGTTTCTGTACTACTTGATCCCATCAACATGCAAATCATCTCATAATTTACAAATGATTTTCATGGTTCCCAGGATAAAAAATGGACATTTCTTGCCTCGATTCAAGCTTTGTTTATCTCACATATATTCTGTAACGTTTTCCCTCTGCTGTGAATCAGAGAGAACATTTGTAATAGTGATTGGGCTGTGTTAGTCATTGCCCTCCACTGTTCTTGTAAACCTTAATTATGCTTGCCTGGAAAGTGCTGAGTTCAGCCCTGTGCAAAAGAAATTAAATAAACCTGGTATCTGCCCTTTAGAAATCAAAGGTGCTTCTTTAGTCCTCTTAAGCAAAGTGGGAGTAAAAAGGTAGCAGAGTTGGAAAGGGGCTCATCTGTTGGCTCTGAGAGCAGAGTTTCTGAACCTGGGACATGTGATTTTGATTTTTAAAAACATTTTGATAAGTGTATTTCAGTATAATTGGATTCCATTGTAATCCTATTTTTAAATTTTATGCATTTAAAAATATTCCAAGCAGGGATCCAGAAGTTTTACCAGGCTTCCAACAGCGTCCATCACATAAAAAAGGTTCTAAAGCCCTGCTCTCCAGTGCCATCATCTAGGTCGGAGGAGTTTCCTGTTTCCTTGCTCTGAGTGATGACCATCCGTATGCCTCATCTCATGGACTTCTGGTGGGGCACTCCCACTTCACCCTTCTTGAAGTTTCCTCACCATGCCACTCCTTTCCCAGCGTCTGTTCCCCTCCCCATAATCAGGGATGAGGGTCAGACACTCTGTGGGACTAAGTACCCCTCCTCCTAACTTTGTACTTTCCTGCCCTGCTCTTCCGACATGAATATGTCCCAGATAGAGTTGAGGCTAGTATCAGATGGGAGAATGAACAGGATCAAATGGGAGAACGCATGGTAGCAGCACTAAGAAATGCTGATGGTGATGATGTTGATGAAAACAATAGCTCTTTTAAAATGCAACTCATCATCTATGCCATAAGTGGGAGGAAACTCAAGTGTGCCAGTCAGGGGAATGTACACTGGAGACTTCATGTATTCTTAGATTATCGTGGTAGCTATGAAGACCTGGCAGGAACCTAGAAATGCTGGCAAATTGGAACCTTTAGACCACTGATTGGGTTAACACCTCTGCTAAATAGCTCCCAAGAGCCAAAGAAATAGGTGGGGTGGCCTAGAATTCAGGTTGTCCCTACTTGAAACAAAGACACAGAGAACGTCCTGTAAAAACCTTGCAAATAGCCACCTATAGAGGAACTTTCTAACATCATTGGCTTGATCTAGATGGAGGCTTCCATGAGTCTAATTAGAGTGGTTCCTTTTATTCAGACTCCCTCTGGGTATACAACCTGGAGAATATAACAGATTCCTAGCAGTTATAACAGATAAGGCAGTTCCACTGGCCAACTGAGTTGTAGCCATGGTCACTGCCGATTAAATGGACTGATTGCCCTGCTAGCATGGTTGACAGAGGTTACTATGATAGCTGAAACTGAGAGGGAGAGAGTCTCTTTACATACTCTGTCTTTCTATATAAAGTTTTCTACAAATCCCTATACCAGGTAACAGTAGAAGCCGTAGGCTGCAAAAATTGAGGACCTGCGGAATATTTGTCAAGACAAGACCTGAGTTCACTGTTTTTCCTGGACTGAGGGAGGAAAAAATCTCTATCCTACAAACACGGACCTCAAAATATACTGGAGAACTTAACTAATAAATTGTACTGAAACCAGAGAATTATCATAGACCAAACTGTCACCCTTCCTCCCCCAATCACTCACTTGGGCACAACATTGACCCACAAATCCTTAAGAACAACAGTGTTTTTAATAGGTGTTGCCATCCCAAATATTCATAATTTATAAGTTTCGTGGGATGAAACACCTGAAAAATAGGGACTTGTCAGAAGAAATGAAAAATCATGTGAAAATAGTATGAGGTAGGTATATGAATCATCCCAGTCTGCCCCTAGAATTATACTGAGGGCACCAATCGGAGATGAGCTTATAGCCTAATATTAACAACATGTGGTTATTTTATCCACTAAGGCACTAAATATGTTTCTGATGAATTTGATATCAAATATGAAAAAAAAAGAGCAGGAGAAGCCTTGTCCTAGAACTGCTTCTATTAGAATTCTACCCACCAAGTTTATGCCAAGGTCACCCACTGAATCCTGGGCCATGGCCAGTTGTCCTAACTTTTGTCTTGCCACTGGACTTCAGTGACTGGAAGAAAAAGGGAGTCTGATGAGGTGGTGCAACTCTGCATCACTTTAATCGGATTCATTCATCGAATCAAGACATCATCCTATAACATCACTGGTCCTCTTCAAAATGAAAGAAAAACAACATCCACCAAGTTTAGAATGAGATCACAACAGCAGTTGATATTTTAGGCATCCATTTAAGGATTTCCAAAGTGCTTTCATGCAACATTTCATCTGATCCTCCCAACAGTCCCCATATTAAAGATGAGAAGACCATAAATTCCCAGCTCAAATGGGCCTTCTCAGAGTCCCAGTCCAACTCTCTAATTTTATAGATGAATGGAGTCTACAAAAGGCTAAATGACCTGCTCAGGGCCATGCAAAAGAGTAAGCGCCTGAGACAGGATTCAAAGCCAGGTCTGTTGGACCCTAAGTCCAGCATTTATTTTGAATAAATAAATCCCTTTATTAGCTATTCATTTATTTGGCTTATTTGAATTATTAAGAGCAGAAGGCAGTGAGCCAAAGGATAACTGAACTTAATATTTCCAGATTTGAAATCTGCATCTATTATTTTATATTTTTTGCCCTTTTTTTTGGAGGGGGGAAGACATTGGGGTTAAGTGACTTGCCCAAGGTCACATGGCTAGTAAGGGTTAAGTGTCTGAGGCCAGATTTGAACTCAAGTCCTCCTGACTCCAGGGCTGGCACTCTATTCACTGTGCCACCCAGCTGCCCCAGAACACTTCATATTTTAAAATTAATTTCTAGTTCTGTTGATAACAGCCTCTTTCTACTATCTGATTTTGTCAGCGAGGTGTTTGTCACCTCACAAGAAATACTCCATGTTAGAAAATAAACAGGACCTCTTAATGGAAGCCCTCTATATAAGAATCACAAAACTTTAGACAGTTCAAAGTCTGGGACCAACCACTTGAGAACAAAACTCTATGTCTCCATTTCCACTTTCTAGACCATAGCAGCTTCCCTAGCCATCCTATTCTCAGTGAGCCAACTCGTCCTGGCCTCCTCACCTTCCCCCTTTACCTAGTGAAGGTCGAGTCTGTCACTGCCCAGGGTAGGGCTAAAGGGGTTAGTGTATCTTCACTCCCATAGCATTAGCCTGTGTTCACTAATGATGGCTGTTCTGGCCTAACCACACTGAAGACTCACATGGCCATATTCCTGAGACCTACTAATGTGGCACAATGGAAAAGGCATTAAATTTGAAGTCAGAGAGAACCTGGGTTTGAATTTCAGTTCAGCAACTATCTTGGTGATTTTGACCTTGATCTTCCCTCATCTGTAAAATGGGGATAAAAATGGTGCCTACCTCCTCGGGTAATCACTGTTTATTATCCCCATCTATGAAATGGGGAAAATAAGAGCAGCAACCTTCTTAGGACTGTTATAAGAATAAAATCAGGTAATACGCTTTTCAAATCATTGTTTCTGTGTCACTTGGCACAGTGCCTGGTACATAGTAAAGACTTAAATGCTTGTTGACTGTGCAGAGCTGTTTTTTTAAGTATAAAGCAATTTCATATTCAGGTTCATAAAAAAACCAAACCAAAAACAGGGCACAAAGCTAGGAATAGCAGAGCAAGTATGATGGCGTGGCCAAAACCTCTCTCAAATGAAACCCACTTTGGGCAAACATGAAGACAAACACTGAAAACATGAAGGAGGTTCATGTTTTCAGATTGCTGGGGCTGTTCAGCTGTTTGCCAAAGCTGAACCTCACCTGACTTGGGGAGCCAGAAATGTACATTTATTTAAAGAAAGCCATGGGATGTTATCCACAGGTTATAGAGGTCATCATCTTTCTCCTTCCAAAAAGTTCTCTCTCTAAACTTCTATTCACCCATGAAACCCTCTGTGAAAGGACAAGCTTAAAGGCTTGGCACTGCTTCTCTGAGATGCCAGAGAAAAATGAGACATGACTGTGTGTTGCTTTTGGAAAATCTGTGTAAAGCCTGTAGGAATACTTTGTGGTCAAGGGTCGTAACTGTTTCATAAATTGTAAAATCTCTCGTTTTCTTCCCCTCTTTGCCATGTCCTTTGCCACCGCCCTCATACGGGCTATCCTCTGTTTCATGGCTAGCCACAGTGAGCCTATCTTTCCTTCAAGGTCTAGTCCTCTACTCTACATGGTCTTCCTCAGTGATCCAAGGTCATCATGCTAATTTTTCTCTTCTCAACTTCTACAGAACTAGCAATGCTATCTAGAGTCCTTTTCAACTATAAACATTAATGAAAACATAATAATTTTTACTTTTATATAAATACTCATTCTTCTTCATTAGACTATAAGCCCACTGAAGTTAGATGATGGATGTTTTACTCTGCAGAATCACAGAACAGAGAGTTAAAAGGGATCTTGGCAGCCATCTAGCCAACCCATACACGAAAGGTAGAGACTTCTCTGTGTCCCCAGCACCTAATAGACTGTCCTGCGCATAGTAGGTACTCTGCTTTTTGAAGGTGATAGAGTACTCTGTTTTGCTTATCAGCAAACTCAGAATACTTACTAGGTGCCTTTTCATCATTTTTTGCCCTCATTGTTTATACAAATCTCCAGAGAGTCCAGAGCAGAACATGTGTTTCCTTAATTAAAAAATGCTTTTCCCTTTCTGTTCCATGCACATACAGCTTTGTTTCTGTAGGGTCCTTCGCTGTTAAGGGAGTGACCACAGAGCCACACTTGGGTGTGTGTGTGTGTGTGTGTGTGTGTGTGTGTGTGTGTGTGTGTGTGTGTGTGTGTGTGTGTGTGTGTGTGTTTCTCCAAGTGGCAAGACTCTTCCAAAAACAACTCCGCCCAAATATAAGAAATGTATGTGGGAGATCCACCTGGCTCAGAAACTTTGTTAAACCAATGCAGGCAGCCTGTGTTCTTCCCAGGCTTTTGCAGGGACCAAAGTAAGCTCCCAGGATCATAGAGGGAAAGGGAAAGGTGACAGACATGTGGGCCAAGCAGAACAGCTGCAATCATTTTCAGGCTGAAGACCACCAAGGCCTGTTTTGGGGTCTCTTTGAGTGACTGGACTCATCTCTTCTTCTCATTTTCATCCTTCACATAGGCAGGGTTGACAGACTTTAAGGATCTCTGATTTTGATGATGGCTCATCTCAACCATCTGTGACTTAGCAGATAAGTCTTGGGGACTTGCCTGAGTCTCAGAAGGGTGACTTGCCAACAGTCTCAAAGCTAGTAAATGTCAGAATTAGGATCTGTTCTTGTATCCAACCCAATACTGCAGTGAGTACACCGCCATGGGAGGCAATAACAACAATAAAAGCTGACTGTCTTTCTACAGTTCTTTGAAGTTTGAAAAGTGCTTTCCATCTATTACCTCATTGGAGCTTCAGACCTACCTAGTCCCAGTTGTGATTAGCCCCATTGTACAGATGGAGACATCTCTTTTTATAGGGCCTGCTAGGGGGCACAGTAGGTAGAGTGTTGGACTCAGAGTCAGGAAGACCTAAGGATCCAATTCTATCTCAGATCCTTACTAGCTGTGTGACCCAGGATAAGTCATTTAACCCCTCCCAGGCTCAATTTCTTCATCTGTAAAATGGGGATAATAACAGCACCTACCTCATGAGATTATTGTGGGTTTCAAATGACATGAAATACATAAAGTGCTTTGTAAAGTTTAGAGCTCTATGTCAATACTAGCTCCTATTATTACGATTGCTGCCATGTTAATATTAACATTACTACTATTACAACCACTACTAAGCTAAGCCAAAGAGAAGTGAAATGATTTGCTTATAGCTATATGGCTAATAAGTGCTGGAATCAGACTCAGGTCTTTCTGAGCTCCAAATCTGAAACTCTCCACCAAGGAGGAAGAGGAAGAGGGAAAAGGAGAGGGAGGGAGGGAGGAAAGGAGGGAGAAGGAGGAAAAGAGAAAGGGAGAGGGAGAAAAGAAAAGGGAGATGGAGGAGAGAGAGGGGAAAGGAGGGAAGGAGAGATAACAGGGGAGGAAGAGAGGAGAGGAGAAGAAAGGAAAGGAGAGAGGAGGGGAGAGAAGGGGGAAGGGAAAAGGAGGAGGAGGGGAGGGGGAGAGGAGGGAGAGGTGACAGAGAGGGGAGAGAGAGGGGAGGGAGAGGGAAGGGAGAGAGGAGGAAAGACTCTCCTCTGAGACACAACCACCCAGAAGTCTGACCTGGCCCTCATTATGTATGGCAGGTTGCTGGACCTGCTTCCTCTTCCCCTCCAGACACAATGTTTGCCTTTGCTTTGATTGTTTTCCCATATTGCAACCAGTCTCACTGAAAAGCTAACAAGACCATCTCCAAAGGCATCCTAAGGTGATATGGGAGGAATAGCACCATGAACTCTCATTTCCATGTATTTCCTGAGGTCACCCCCCACTTCTTGGCTTCAGTCCTTTTACTTTAAGAGTGAGAATAAAAGTGAGGTGAGATTTCTAAAGCAAACACTAGGGTTCTGTCTTACTTTCCTTTCATGCTACCTTATTTTCTAGGTCCCTAACACTGTGCTGGGCACGTAAGTAATCACTAAATATTTGTTATCTGGAGGGTCAGATGGGCAGACATGCCTATGAGGGTATAACAAGCCGAGAAAGAAAAAAACAGACAGCTTGGATGGTGACTTCTTATAAACCTGCCTTGGGTCTGGGGTACAGCTCTCACTCCCTTCTTCACCTGCTTCTAGCTCTAAGACTTGGGTAGGTCTCCCTTTGTATTACTTCTCTTCCCATAGTCCCTCACTTTCCTAACATATAAAATGATGAAATTATAATAGATGAACTAAAAATCCTCCCAGCTCTAAATCCTTAGATCCTCCTCCCTTCTATGGAGAAGACGGATTCTAGGGCCCAGGAGAAGAAATAAAACAACAACCCAACCACCCTCCAGCTGCAGAATCTAAGGAAGGGGAACAGACACTGGTGCTGACAGCAGGAATAACAGTGAAGAACAAGAGACCAGCATTCGAGCAGGCTGCTCTCTTCCCAGCCAGGGGATTTTTGGAGCAGGCTCCAAACCACAGGCAACAAATGGGGTTTGGTCACTGCCAACCATGGAGTTTGAGAAAAAAAATTCAACAAATAAAGAAGACATTTATTAATGAAAGAACCAGGTTCAGCGTGGTCTCTTTTGTCATTACGGTTTTCGTTTTGTTTTCATTTATCATGGGTTGTTTTACTTTTATTACACAGTTCTGTGTCTCTCTCTTTTTAAAAAAAAATATTCCTTCTGGCTGGCCTCCCTCTGAAATTCAGTAAGTATTAATTAAACATCTACAATATGCAAGACACTTTGCTAGACTCCAGCTATGCAAAAACAAAAATACAACCATTCTTGCCCTCAAGGAACTTACATTCTACTGGCATTATACAAGAGCTAACAGATAATCATATACAAATAATTGGGGGAAGGTGGCAGAAAGTAATAACTGGATGGGGAAGTAGAATGGGAATAAACTTTACATAAGAGGTGGAAGCTGAAGGGGGGCCAGCAAATGGTCTATTTGGGTTATGATGGGGCATAAAAAGAAGTGAGTCTTGGGGCAGCTAGGTGGTGCAGTGAATAGAGCATCAGCCCTGGAGTCAGGAGGACCTGAGTTCAACTCCTGCCTCAGACACTTGACACACTTATTAGCTGCATGACCTTGGGCAAGTCACTTAACCTCAATTGACTTGCCTTCCCTGTTCTTAAAATCTTAAAAAAAAAAAAAAGAAGTGAGTCTGGAAAAATAGGCTGGAGTCAGACAGGGAAGGTTTTGAATGATCAAACAGAGGTCATATTTTATCCAAGAAAGGCTGAATTTGAGTGGTTTGGTGTTCTTCATGCTGCTCTTTAGGCCAACTTTGGCATACTAGTGCTTTGCATCATGCACAGCATACAGTAGGCACCTAATGTATGTGTACTGACACTGCTCCTATGGCCAGCATCAACAATTGAGAGAAAAACACCTTGTGATATACTGTGTATTACCCATCCACCTACTCACTGACTTTGGTTTTCTCTCCCCACAGACTAGTCTGGAGGGTGCTTCTGCTTGGCTACTGTGAACATCCCAGGAAACTGAAAGCCAGCCGGCCAGGTTCAAGGACAAAGGAGGTCACCAGACAGGGGCTTTCTCTGTGCATCATTCAATGGAAGGGAACTTGAAAGCTGGAGTTAAGAGATTAGACTGTGAAAGAAGCAAGAATAGCAGCAGCAGACAGGCAGAGACTTCTTCTGGGAGGGGTGGCAGGAGGGTGTTTCTCTTAGTGGATTCTGGCTCCAGAAAGAAGCCGAAGCAGACATTAGATTTCAGCGAGACTCCCTGTAAACAGAGCTGGCCTCACCGGCTGGCTGTGATAGGAAACATGGCCCCTGTGCTCTGATTTGTTTACACACAGTCTCACAAAAAGCTGGAACATTAGGATTCCTACCCCTATTGCAGCAGCAAATATTGACTAAAAATATATATCCTCTCTCCCCGTCCCACACTGCCCCTGGAGTGAGGGGCCCACGGTGGGAGGCTGCCAAAGATAGGGATGGGGCAAGACTGAAAGGTCAGTTCAGCCCAAGTCAGCCCCAGACTCTGCTCCCCACGAGTCCTTTCTTCATAAGAGATAAGCTTTAGTCCCTCTTCTGCCTCAGCACAAGGTAGTCAGGAGACCTTGATTCTAGAGGCCTTGCCCCAATGAACTTAACTTTTGATTATATTTTTGTTGTTGTTGGGCCTTTTCATTTATGTCTGACTCTCTGTAACCCCATTTAGGGTTTTCTTGACAGAGATACTGGAGTTGTCATTTCCTTCTCCAGCTCATTTTACACATGAGGAAACTGAGGCAAACAGGGTTAAATGACTTGCTCAGGGTCATACAGCTACTCGTAAGCGTTCTGAGGTCAGATTTGAATTCAGGTCCTCCTGACTCCAGGGCCAGCTCTCTATCCACTGTGCTACTAAACCGCCCCTATAGATTCATCAAACAGAGGGGCTGTTTTGTGGTGTAAGGGAAAGACATCAGAGGACCTAATTTCAAATGCCAGCTCTGTCACCACCTCTGTGACCTTGGATAAATCACTTCACTTCAACTGGGCTTAGGGTTTCTCATCTGTAAAATGGGGACATTGGATTAGCTCAGAAGTGTCTACTTTATACTCCAGAAGGTTACTGAACCAGATTAAAATGTAATTGGGAAATGCTTAACAGGCTAAATAAAAAGGCAGCATGTCATAGATAACATTAATTTGTGGTTTTCTAAGCCAACATGTGGCCTGCAGGGATCATCTCCATTTGAGTTTGACACTACTGGACTTTCTAGTTCTATATTAATGATCTTGTCTAAGATAAGGAATTGGGCAGCTAGGTGGCACAGGGGATAGGGCATCAGGCCTGAAGTCAGAAGACCCGAATCAAAATTTCACTTTAGATACTTACTAGCTGCATGACCCTGGGCAAATCATTTATCCCTGCTGGCCTCAGTTTTCTGATCTGTAAAATGAGCTGGAGAAGGAAATGGCAAACCACTCCAGTATGAGTCAGATGTGATGTACAACAGCAGAGATGAGGCTCAGAGAGTCAGTGCTTTACTTGAAGTAAGAGGCTGGGTACTGACATAGACAAGATTAGAATTTGAGTCTCCTGACTCCTGATTTTCTGCGATGCCATGCTGCCCTGTCTATTCCTACAGGGTTGTAGTGAAGAGCATGTAGGTGAAAAGCACTTTTAAAATAGTCAGGTGAGAGCCAAATGCCAGGTGCACGGCGTGATGATGGGACCCAGACCGAGGGCCCTGATTCTGCCCTGATATGACAAGGTGCAGGAACCAGCTTCCAGAGAACTGAGCCTATGGAGGAGAACTGCGGCCCATGGGACACACAGCACAAAGGTTGACTGGGGCAACAATGTTTGTGCTCAGGTGAGTGGAGGAATATATCAGGCACCTCCTTGTTGGGGGACGGGGGGAGGGAGAAGAAACCTGGTGACATCATACTGGTCTGAGGCTTGTCCCACAGTATCAAATAATCAATTAAGATTCATTAAGCATTTAACTATGTGTTAGTCACTATGCTAAGTGCAACAGATACAAAGAAGGGCAAAAGTACAGTTCCTGCCTTCGGAGAGCTCATATTATAATGGGGGAAAAACTATTTGTAAAGAACCAGGTACATATTTAGAGAGGAGGTGGATGGTAATCTGAGAGGGAAGGCACATGAATAGTAGGAGGGACTAGGAAAGGCCTCCTGCAGAAGGTGAGATTTGAGCTCAGTCCTGAAGGAGGCCAGGGAAACTCAGAGGCAGAGGTAAGGAGAAGGAGGATTAACGGCATTGGAAATAGTAAGTATAAAGGAGTAGAATAGGGAGATGGGATGTCATGTATTAGGAAAAGTAAGTTGGTTCATATAACTGGATCAGGGTGCCTGAAGGGGAGGTAAAGTATAAAAAGAATGAAATGGTTAGAATAGGCCAGGTTTTGAAAGGCCTTAAAACCAACCCCCTAAAGAGATCAAATAAAGGGAAAACATCCATTTGTACCAAAAATATCTATAGTAGCACTTTTAGTTATAGAAAAGAATTGAAAACTAAGGATATACCCATCACTTAGCAAATCCTGTACAAATTATGGTATATAAATGTAATAGAGCATCATTGTCATATAAATTGGAGAAGAGGATGGATTCAGAGAAACTTTGGAAGAATTGTTTGAACTTATGTAGAGAGTGAAGTGGGCAGAACAAGAAATCTTTATACAATAGCTAAAACTCTGTAGGGCGAAAAAAGCACCACCACCTTGAAAGCCTTAAGAATGCTGATTAATAAAATGACCAGTCAGTAGTTCAGAGGACTGATGATGAAGTATGTTACATACCACCTGGCAGAAAGGTGGGGTACTCAAGGGAGAGACTAAAATAAATAAATAAACAGACAGACATATATATATATATATATATATATATATATATATTCAGACATGGCCAGTCCCTGTGTCATTGGCACAGTGCCTTTTGGAACATAATAGGTGCTTAATAATTGTTGTTAGCTGATATCCTCAATATGTGGATCTGTTTTCCTTGACTATGATTACCTGTTACAAGGAAAGTTGTTTTTTTTTTTAATTGGGGGTAGGGGAGAATTTTTGAGGCAGAAAGGGCTTTGCAATAGGGATGCCAAAAAAGAAGAAAGAAAAGGACATTTTAGATTAAAAAACATGCAAAGAGAATAGAGGGAGGTTTAGATAGAGACACAAAGAGGATGGTTTTGAAATTAACCTATTGAATTTATCATGTTCTTTTTAAAAATTAAAGCTAAGGGGTGGCTAGGTGGCGCAGTGAATAGAGCAAAGGCCCTAGAGTCAGGAGGACCTGAGTTCAAATCCAGCCTCAGACACTTAATACACACACACACACACACACACACACACACACACACACACACACACACACACACACTAGCAGCATGACCTTGGGCAAGTCACTTAACCCCAACTGCCCTCCAAAAAGAAAAAATATAAATTAAAGCTAAAAGTAACATATTTGTAGCTTCATGTACAATCCTCTTTGTTATGATTTGTATATAAGGAAACAATCATGCTTGATGATGGTTGTGGAGTACAGAATGAAAACAAAAACAATGGGAAATTCAGAGAATTAGCATGAATGAGAGTAGCCTGGAAAGGCATCACGGAAGAGATGGAATTTGAGTTAAGCCATGATGGATGGCCAACATTTAGATGGACAGAAGAGAGAGAAAGATTCTAGATATGAAAAAAAAAAAAGCAAAATTAGTTGAGAGGTGGAAATGAACATGGCAATGGTCTACTTTCTCTCCCATCTCTTGTCCTTGACTGACCTTCTCTCCTCTCTGAGGAGTTTGCTAGTCAGTCTACCATGAAACACATTACTGATGGTCCCTTCATGGTGGCCCTTTCACGAGTGGCATGGCATTCATGACCTACACCAACCTCGTTTGCTCAATTGTGTGCCCTGTAGCCAGGGCTTCATTTGGCCTTTAGCAGTTTCCATAGAAACCATAGCTTCCTTGTGGGGATGCCAAGCCAGGTACTCTTGCCTAGGTAGGCTATTTCATTATGTTCTAGAACCTGTTGCTTCCTGGGATCAGTGATCAGTCTTTCGCATTATCTTTTGGCTTGATTTAGGCATGTAGGTTGTACAGTGGATTGAGTATGACACAATGAATAAGGAGATCAGAATTCAAATCCTGACTCTCATATTTACAAGTAATGTGATACCCCCCCCCCGAAACAAGTCATTCAAATTCTGTCTCAGGTTCCTCATTTATAAAATGAAAATAATAATACTGCCATTTTTTTAGGGTTGTCTTGAGGACAAAATATTTGTAAAATACCTTGTAAACCTTAAAGTGCTCTATAAATGCTATAGTTATTGTCTATTCCTCACTATACAACTAACAAGTAGCTAGATCAGACATGGGCCAAAAATGGAGACAGGAGAAAATCTTCAATAGTCATAGGTGATAAAAAATGCAAAGGGCTGCCTCACTGGGTAGTGAGTTCTTTGTTAGGAGAGGTATTCAACCAGAGAATGAATGACTAGTTGTCCAGTGTTTTATAAGGGGTATTCATGTTCTAGACAGGGGTTGGAATGAGTGATGTCTAAGGTTCTTTCCAAGCATTAGGATTTTGTGATTCCGTGTCTCCTTCCATTCTCTCAAATCATTGAGTCAGGCCTGTCGGAATTCTTTCCCATATATTGACAGTTTTTTTTTCCTTTTCTTTTCAAAACCTAGTCATGTCCTTTACTAATAGTGGTCACCACCAAGACAGAAGAGGAAAATCCAAATGAATGCCAGGCCAAACAGTTTTATGTGAGAAAGATGCATGGGAGGCTATACTGTCCTCACTGCATAGGGTTGTGTGTTAAGGGCCCCTCCTAAGCTGTTCTTGTAGCTTCATGATAGGATGTTAAGCAGGTAGGTATAGACTGTAAAGAATGCTGGACTCGGAGTCAGGAGGTTCTAAGTTCAATTTCTGCCTCAAAAACTGAGTGACACTGGGCAAGAAACTTAACTTCTATCTGTCTCAGATTCTATCTGTAAAATAAGAGTGCCTACTTACAGAGTTGTGAGGATGAAAGATAACATGCCAAGCACTCTGTAAACTTAAAACATTATATAAATGCTATGTCATCATCATCACCCCTTTGTACTCTGGGTTTGTATAAATAGCCATGGGAATAACCACTTTTACCACACATTTTCAGTCCTTAGTGTAGTCCCAGAATAACAATTGCATTCATTTAACTATCATTCTGCTTATATATAACTTTCTGTAATACACATATAATTTATAATTTGTTATAGCACTTTAAGGTTGGCAAAGCACTTTCTTTCATTTTTCTAGATGATGAAAATGAAGCAGAGATGCATGGTCATTGTGTCCCCAGCATCTATCAGTGTGCTACTGATATCTATCAGAACCTCAGTAGTGAGCTAGGCCAGCCTACAATTTGAAAAAGGAGCCTTTCTACAACCTACCCAACAAGTGGTCATTGCATGAAGATCTCAAATAAGGGTGAACCCTCTGTCTCCCATGGCCTTCCAGTCCTATCAGCATCTTCCACTTAATACTTGCCTAATTACTTGCCTGTCTGTTGAAATAAAAAGAATTGAATATGTCACTGATTTATTCAAGATGAAACTGCTCAATGGCAAAGCTAATAGCAGAAAGAATTCTGAATACAGAATAATAGGACTTGAGGTCAAACTGCTAATCGACTGCTACTTAGGTACCCATGGACAAATCATTTAATCTTTGTGGGCCTCAATTTGTTGTTGAGTCATTTGGTTGTGTCTGACTCTTTGTGATCCTATTTTGGGGTTTTCTTGGCAAAGATATTGGAATGGTTTGCCATTTCCTTCTCCAGCTCATTTTACAGACAAGAAAACTGAAGGAGATGGGGTTAAGTGACTTGCCCAGAGTCACATAGCTAGTGTCTGAGGCTGGATTTGAACTCATGAAGATTAGTCTTCCTGTGCTCTATTCACTTTGGCACCTAGCTACCCTGGGCCTCAGTTACATGCATGTAAAATGGGAGTCAAACTGTATAATCTCTGATATCACTACCAGTTCCAAATCTGTGATCCCATGATACTAATGTTGATGTCCTCAAATTAGTATATGCTCAGACCCTGAAATCAATTTTTCTCCCATCACACTGTAGCAGCCTCTCTCCCTCCTTGCTTCCTCAAACTAGAAACTCCATCTTCCAACTCCTGGGTATTTTCAATAGCTGTCCCTCATGCCTCTTCCTCATTTCTGCCTCTTGGTTTCCCTGGCTTCCTTCAAATCTCAGACAGAGGAAGTCTTCCTCATCACCCTTTAATCCTGGAGTCTTCCCTCCACTGATTTTCTCTACTTTACCCCTCATGTATCTTTTGTGCATAATTGTTTGCATGTTGTCTCCTCAACTGGAAGGTCCTTGAGGGCAGGGACTGTCTTCTGTCTTCCTTTGTATTCTCAGTGCTTAGCACAATGCCTGGCACATAGCAGATACAGGTTAATTGACTGACTGACTGTCCTTTTTTCTTTCCAAAAATATTTTCAAGCACATCACTTAAAGTGGCCAGCATGATGTGCTGGGCTGAATGGACACAGCCACTCTCTCCCATAAATGATCTTCCCTTTACATCATGGATCAGAATTTCTTCAGAATAGGTTGTACTTGGATACACACTGGGCACAACCCCCTGAGAGCAAATACTATGAGCCCCAGACACCACTGTTTTGATGTGTCTTGTAAACAAAACATCACATAGTGTTAACCCCTGTCTCCATCCTGTGCCAAGAAACAGACTATGACAAACAGCTTTCGTGCTCCAGATGGGCAAACACACTAAAGCTCAGAGTTGAGTGATACTCATTCTGATACAGTTTATCACTTGGAAAATATTTGGATAAATGGGGGCCAAATGTGAGCAAGGAGCAGAAAGAGAACTAGGGAATCAGTAGTGGATTTGTTAGAGAAACCAAGGGCCTTGAAGTGATCCAAGTGGTCAGAAAAACAGCAGATCTGTTTTTAAAAAAAAGGCTCTCCAATTATTCTACTGATTGATAAAAGGGAGACTTTGCTGATCTCCTTAGAGAGAATTTCAGAGATGGAAGGAACCTCAGTAGTGAGCTAGGCCAGCCTACAATTTGAAAAAGGAGCCCTTCTACAACCTATTCAACAAGTGGTCATTGCATGAAGGTGAACCCTCTCTCTCCCAAGGCTGTCCAGTCTACCTTTGGGGAGCTCTCAGATAAGGGTGAACCCTGTCTCTCAAGGCCACCCAGTCCACCTTTGGGGAGCTCTAATTTTGGCACAGTGGATACAGTGCTGGGTCTGGAGTCAGGAAGACCTGAGGTAGCACCTCCCTCACAGGACTTCTGGGAGGATCAGATGGAATCTGTAAACCTCAGAGTGCAACATAAATCTGGTTATACTTCTTAATAATATCATTTTATTACTTTTATTATGATGATGACACAGAGTCAGAGCACAGATCCTGCTCATGATTTACAGTTACTTCATTTACTAAACAACCTCACCTGCCGACCCAGACTACTGGTCAATTAGATTGTAAACTCCTTGAGAATGGGAACTGCCTTTTGCCTTTTTGTAGCCGCAGTGCTTAGCACAGAGCCTGGCATATTGGGAGCCCATAATGAATGTTTATCATCTGACTGACTTGTTGACAGAAGGCAGCAAGCCTGGGGGTCTTAACCTGTTCTACATGATCATTCCTGAATGATGCTGTCCAGGCATTCTGACTTCTACAGCTCAGGTTTTGTGGCTTTACCCTTGTCTCTACTTATAACCTTTGCTTTAGAGTTTACTCTACATGGTTTGGCTCCTATTCAATTGGAGGAACGAGGATCAGAAGATCCTGGTTATCTTACATGTTGGCCTGCTTCTGCTACTCCCACCATCCATGTCAGGCAGCCCCAGTCCAGTTTCTGAACCTGTCCCCGCCTTGGATCTTGCTTTTGCTCCCAGACTCCCGCCCTACAGATGACTGGCCTCAATGTTCACTGCAATCTGACACACCCAGCTGAGCCTTGAGGTAGCTGAGTAAAACCCAAGGAAGCTGGTCACAAGTCCAGGCCAGTGTAAGATATTTGTAAAATATTTCCAGCATAGGGAAATTCCACAACTCCATCACTTTTATTTCATTGTAATTATGCCACACAGAACTCTCAGAAACCGATTAATAGTCTCATCTGCTTTTTGCAGATGAAGACACCAAGACAAGATGAGAAAAAGGGACTTTATCCAAGGCCAAATTGCCAAAGGTGGGGTTGGAGCTACGTTGCTTAAGCCACCATACCCTGGAACCTGTGAAAAAGAATTTTCTCTTTAAAGTCAGTGAGAATTTGGCCCACAAGCAATGTCTGTCTTAGGCAAATCAGAAAATACCGGGTAGAAAAGGAACACTGGAATGAGAATGAGAAGACCTGGGTTCTGGTCCGGACCCTGCCCTGTGACCTTGGACAAGTTCCTTTATCTCTTGGGGTCTCAGGGGCCTTATCTGTAAAATGAGAAGGTTGGATCAGATGACCTTTGAGGGAACTTCCAGTTCTAAATCAATGGTTTCTATGTTAATCCTGTCTCTTTCACAATCTAACTCTATTAACCTGAGCAATCCATCAAACCTCTTTGAGACTCATAAGCTTCAGTCTCCCTATTGGTAAAAGGAGGGGTCTGGAGTAATGTCTTAATGTTCCCTCCAGCTCTAAAATGCAAAGTTGTTTTATTTTTTGTTATTATTCTGTCATTCATAATGCGATGATCCAGATTTACAAAACAAAAATTAGCTGAGACCAGGATCAGAATAAATCCAGGCTCCAGGTTTTTTTAAACCAATGGTAGGATACCTGGTAAGGCTCTTTCTGACTAACAGAAATTTGATGTATGCACAACTTTTGGCTAGCTGAGGTTTGAGAGTAAGACTGTCTTTGGGAGGTCCTCAGGTGGTACATGAAGGGATGACAGGTCTCATTATAGTTCTTTGTTGGCATCTGCCAGGCATGTAATAGAGGATGGAGTAGAACCTGGGCCATGTGGTTCTAGTGCCCTAAAACTTTAGACAAGAGGCAGAAACTCAATCCTCCCTGAGCAAGCCTTAATAATTAATACTTCAAGACATCACCGAAAGTAGTTAATTTAAGGTAAGATAATGAACTCCCACGACCTATTGGCCTTGTTATACCATAAAGAAGCCAACTTCCCTTTTACCCTCTTCTCAAATTGCTGATTTCTTCCCTGTGATTTACTCATTACCCAGCAGTCTCTCACTTGAAATTCTTTAATAAAAACTTCAACTGCCTAGGCAATAACTTTCAAACCTGACAAAATTCACCAGTACATAAAATTCTTCTAAGCAGTGCCTTGTTACTTATGAAATGAAAATAGCATTAGATTTTAAAAATTTTATTTATATTCACTTTCATAGGAATGTACGTACTACCAAACACAAGATATGCTTATACAATTCAAATAAAAGAATAAGTCAAAACTGACCGTCAATTGGGAAAATACTGGACCAGGGGTCAGAAGGCCTGATTCAACATTTACTAGCTGAGTGACCTTGAGTAAACCTCCCTGAATCCCAGTTTTTTCATCTGTAAAATGTGGATTATAAACCTTATGGAACCTGTGGCTCATCAGACCACACCCTGGGTTTTCATGGACAAGGTTCATTCTTGATTGGGGAGGGAGGCTACCCCCAAATCATTCCCTTTGGCTTCTTCACCTTTAAAAAGAGTTTCCTTTGAGAGTTTTAAAATACCAGAGCCTTTATGAAAAAGATGTTAAAATAAAAAAGGATTCATAGTAGCCCATATACAGATGATAAAATTTTCCTTCCCTCTCTGGTGAGTCCCACCTTCTCCTGAAGGACCTATAACCAAGAGTTCTCAAATTGTGGTTACAAGGACCCCTGGGGGTCCCTGACACTCTTTCAGGGAGTCTGCAAGGCCAAAACTATTTTCATAATAAAACTAGGATTTTTTTTTTGCTTATTACAATACTCTTCATTTTCAGCTATATATCTGAGTGAGGCTAGATTTTTTTTCATCTATTTCAACCAAAAGAACATACCACAACAGATTGAATGCAGAAGGAGACATGAGAATCCAGCTGTCTTCTCTTAAGTCAGACATTAACAAATATTTTGTTTTATTTTGGAAAATATAATTATTTTTGTGAAAATGTGCTATTTACATTAAGATAATATGTTTATTTGTTATTTTAATTGAGTTAATATTTCAAAATTGAGCAATTTTAATTCCTAATTGAGTAAACATTGATAGATATAACCCACATTAACAAAAGCTCTTTTGGGGTCCTCAATTATTTTTAAGAGTGTAAAGAGGGTCAAAAAGTTTGAAAACAGCTGTTCTAGACCAAAGATTCTTAAATCTTTTTTGTGCTATGAACCAGTATGGTGGTTAAGTCTATAGATCCTTTCTTGGAATAATTTTTTAAAAGTGAATAAAATGTATAGATAACAAAGGAAAAAAATCACTAAATCTACGAAAAAAGTTCACAGTCCCCAGGCTAAGAACTCCAGCTAGATTAACAGTTTCCAACTTTTTTTTGGTGTTCCCCATCATAATGCATATATACACTATAAAACAAACTAAAAAAAAAAAAAGAAATTTAAAAAGGATGAAATAAATATTACATAGTGTTTGATTCCAGAATTAACACTTACATGTTATCTGGGATCATTTCCAGTCATCCTGATCTATATCTGGCCACTGGACCTAAATGGCTCTGGAGGAGAAAGTGAGGCTGGTGACTTTCTATAGCCCTCCCTCCCATAAATCCAATTCACTTGCAAGTCCCCTTCCTGATGTCATGGTCCTCTGAGAATGAAGGACAAACCACAATAACAATACTTAAATATACCAGGGAGCAGAGGAGTGACAAGATTACATCTATACTTCAGGAAAATGGCCATGGTAAATGTCTAGAGAGTGAATTGGAGAGGGAAAGAACAGGATTTGAATCAGAGACCAGTTAGGAGCTTATTGTATGGTCTAGGTGAGCAGAGATGCTTAACCTTCTGACTGAACTAGAGTAGTGGCTGCATGAGTAGAGAGAACAGAAGGAAAAGGTTAGAGAGAAATGACAAGATTTTGCAAGTGGTTAGAAGGATGGGGTGAAGGAGAATGGGAAGTTGAAGGTGATAATGAGGTCATAAATCTAGGTTATTGAAAGAATAACAGAGAGATTTGGAAGAAGGGTATTTTTTAGAGGAGGGGTGGAAGAAAAATAATGTAATGATGATAATAAGGCAAGAGGAGTCTGGAAGAAAGACCTCAATTCAAATCCTGCCTCAGACACTAGTTGTGAGACCCTGGGCAAGTCACTTAATCTGCATCTATTTTAATTTCTTCACTTGCATGATGGAGATAATAAGCCCACCTGCTTCATAGGATTGTGAAGATCAAATGAAAACACATGTAAAACATTCTGCAAACTTGAAAGCATTTTTAAATGTTAGTTATTATTATTAATCATAGCGAGGCTGATCATCCTAAATTATTTGACAACCTTCTACTCTGATGCATTCATTATTGTAGGTGTGAGGAGACAACCAGGGTCTCTCAAAGATTTCCAGCAAATTGGAAATTCTGGCAAATTCTATCACACTGCATGGTCCTTGTCACACACTATGTGTGCATTCTCTGGCCCACCCTGCCTAAGTACAGAAAAGGCTTTTCACCAGTAGACTGGCCATGTGGTGACAAATTATTGGGCCACTGTGACACATGGAACAAAGGACTATATGCCAATGTTCTCACCTTCTCCTCTTTTCCCTTCAAGGTGTTTTCTTTTTCTGCAGTTACAGGGAGTGCTAAAAAAACACTAAGGATCACATAGCTTTTTAGACTACTTGATAAAAACATGAACTTAACCATTGATGCTCCACATGTAAGATCCTCGTTCAATGACCCTCAATGGACATACAACTTAAGGAACTGAGTGTCATATCCCTCTTGACATTGTTGCTATAAATGAAGGGGAAACATGCTATAGCAAAATGGAAAGGTAGCAATGAAACAGCTGGTAGAAATTATTTATTGTGAATCCAAAGAGAGCAGGCTCATCATTTCATGGAACATTTAGCCACCTCCTACTGCAGTATTCTCATGATCATTTGCCTAAAAGCTACCAAAAAAGATAACTGTAACTTTTGTAATTATCACTTTATGGAGGATGAGGAAAGAAACTCTACTGATAATTTATTAATTCCTTTCAATTAAATCAACATATAACTTACAATTCAGTGACTTCAAGGAATAAGTGGGCATTGGGGACAGATGAAAAACAAGGTTCAGGGATATGTAATGATAGAAGCCAAAGGCTGTCCCGTGATTAATATAGCAATATATTTTTTTCCAAGAAGACATCTGGGAGATACGGTGACACCAAACAATATCACAAAAAGAAAGAAACTGATTACCTTCTAACAGACAGGAAATGACTGGTTACTAATGTGGGAGTCATTTTTGAATCAGCTGTCTGTTCACAGTAAGACCATGAACTTGTCAGAGCAAAGATAAAAATCAATACAATGCCAGAAGAAAGAACAACAACAGTAACAAAAAGATGTGTGATTGAGGCAACTATAACTTCACTTATTTAGATAAATTTCTGATGCCACCAGAGTAAAAGTCCTTAAAAACAGTGACCAGACCATCACTACTTCCTAAAGAAAATTTGGCGAGTGCAAATCAATTAACACAAGAAAACCAAACTATTCCAGAAACTGCCTCAACCAGCAAAGGCTTGATCTCCTCAATATGCAGAAAGATACAGCATTTAAGAGGACAATTGCTATTGAATATAAAATTGTTTATTAAATCTCACGGAGAAATATTATGAAATATTATACACAGTAGGCCCCCATATAATTGTGAGAAGCAATAGAGGAGTAAAGGTGTGCCCTCTTTTGCCTTGATAGGTTTGTAGGCTGTAAGGGGCAAGGATAGATGCAATTCTATAGAAGCAAAGTCTTGAGTGGCCCTTTTGCAAAGCTAGAAAAGAAGAGACCACAGTTTTTCCCTCACCACATCAACTGCCTCAGTACCTTATTTCCCAGCTACTCATTTGTAGAAGACCAGTGAAATTTAGAGTAAAAACAAACAGCATACACACTCAGTTCAGTATAGAAATCTATTTTAACATGTAGGGAAGTAGGAGGGGAAAGGGGAAAGAAAAGGGAAACAGGAGAGGGGGCTGATAGAAGAGAGGGCAGATTGAGGCAGGTGCCGGTCAGAAACAAACAAAATTGGGAATCCCTGAATCTCCGAGCTATGGTGGTTAGTAAGCAAATAGACCAACTATTATCCTAAGGTGATTAAGATTTGGAAAACTTGCTAAATGGTCACCATAAATTAGAGTATGGTCTTTGACAGAGGGGACCTAGTCCTGAATCCAGAAAAGTAAGAAAAAGAAAAAAAAGGGGGCTATATTTTTCTACACTGCTACCTGTTGTCTAGGAGATGGGAAACAAGAAACAAAAAACAAAATCTCAGAGCTCAGCCAGAAGAATAGAACTGCAGAGACTCTATCTTTTTTTAAACTGAGCAATACTTTTCACAGCCCCATGATTCTCCATAAAACAATTTTAAACATAGATATGTTTCCAGTGATGCTGTGTAGATAGTTCTGAAGTATTAAAATTCCAGGTACATCATGGGTATGAGTAGCTTGCCCTCTAGAATAACACATGAAAAGTAGCACAAGGGACATCATTAAAGAGATGGATGACTGAGAAAAGAGACAGGCCAGTAATGTTATGAGATGGAGGGATAGGCAATATTCAGCCCATGTAGTTCATTGATGTCCATATAATGGTAAGAAGTTAACAGAAGGTTAACAGAAAGGTGCCCAGAATGTTGGGTGGCTCCCCCATCCCCCTACTATGAAGGGTTTGGAAGAAGGGACCATTGTCACACAGGATGAAAGGACATGGATGGGTTGCTGGAGAGAGTACCCAGAGGAGACTATTGCTCCAACTACATATCAATGTATTCTGTTATAATACATGAAATAATTTTCATCATTTATACCCAGAAACCAGCAAGAGTATTGCCAAAGAGTATTTCCCAGTTGTAATTCTCCCCAGGGCACAGGTAAGCCTCCCAGGAGAGCAAGAAGGAGTAATCTCTGGATGAAAGGAGAGTGAAATGGTTAAAAATCCACCCCAACTCTTTTATATTCCAAACTTTGATGTAGTTTTTTCTCAAATAACCATCCTGACTTCACGTGAAGGGCCGAAGAGTGGATTCCTTAGCCAGTCAGCTTTCCTCTTTAGTGTTAGCCCAAAGGTCAGCCCCTTTGTTTTCAGAGGTTCAAAGCACTTTACTAATATCCCCTCATCTCACAAATGAGATAATATTTGTAAAAAGCTTTTCAAACCTTAAAAAGCACTATGTAAATGTTAGCTATTATCATAGATCTTCACAATATACCTGAGAATTTGGCAAGAGAAAACACATAATCTATGACCTAGTGACTCAGGGCTCCTTACTATTCTCTCAAAAAACAATCCAGCTCTCAACTCAATTTTCTGTAGCTGTCTTCCAAGCCTGGAATACCGTCCCTTCTTATCTCCATCTCCACCTCCTGGATTTCCTAACTTTCTTCAATTCCCATTCTATGAGAAGCCATTCTTGATCTCCCTTAATGCTAGTGCCTTCCCTCTACTGATTGCATGCAGTTTATCCTGTCTCTATCATATTTGTTCAGAGTTATTTACATGCTGTTTCTCCCTTTAGACTGTGAGCTTTCTGACAGGAGGGGCTGTGTTTTACCTTTCTTTGTATCCCCAGTGATTACACAGTTCCAGATACATAGTAGGAGCTTGATAAAAGCCTGTTGGCAGCTAGGGGGCACAGTAGATAGATCACTAAGCTTGGAGTAAGGAAGACTCATTTTTATGAGTTCAAATTTGACCTCAGAAACTTAGTAGCTGTGTGACCCTAGGCAAGTCACTTTTCTTTGTTCACCTCAATGTCTTACCTATAAAATGAGTTGGAGAAGGCAATGACAAACCACTCCAATATTTGGCCAAGAAACCCCCAAATGGGGTCAGGAAGACTTGAACAACTCTAGAAGCAACAGCAACTGCTTGTTGTTGAAACTACCAAGATTCTACTCCTATAGGTGGGCATTTATATGACTTGTCCCAATTACCAGTTACTAAAAGGAGCAAAACTGTCCCTCCCTCATTTATTTATCAGTTATTTCTTCATTCCTGCCATAAGCAGAGTACTACTGTGTTAGACACTGGGCAGATATAAAGCTTAGCTAAAACATAGATACTACCTTCATGGAGTTTCCAGTCTAGGAGGGGAATAAGGCACAGACGCAGAGAGTGACCATTAGAGATACTCAGAACATAAAAAAAAAAACACATAAGCAAAGTATTTCATATTGTTTTAGTGTTTCATAGTTACTAAGCATTTCATGTATAAATCATCTCAATAGGTCTTACAGTTATGACCAGGTACTGTTGCCCCATATCACAGATGGGGAAACTGGGATTAAGAGAGATGAAGTGGTTTGCCTAAGGTCACACAGGGCTTAGTGGTGGAGCTGGGGATGGAAGCCAGGTTTTCAGCCTCCTGGTCCTGGGAACTTTCCCTCATTCATGAACCTGCTGAAATAGTGTCTTCAACTGTGACCTCAATGTCCTAATCATTAGCTCATACTGCCTCTTTTTGGCTTACTTTGTGGAAATCTTTTAACTAAATAATGGAGAGGTCATGACCCCAGGTAAGCCTCAAACTTCACTTAGAAGCTGGCTTCATATTCTGGAATTTCTAGTTGGATTAGCTAGCCTACCTTCATTCCCAAGGTTACCCTAAATGCTGTCAGAAGCCCAGTGTACTGAGATTTCCCATTTAAAAGGCAGAAGTATTTTCCTCTGCTCTTCATGACCCTGAGATGAATGATCGTAATGTATTTTAGCTCATGGAACTACAGGGCTTACAAAGTATTTAAACTCATTTTTGTTTTGCACATGTTCGCCCAGACAGCCAGAGGTCTAGCAGAATATTGATAGGAAGAGTCAGCATATTTACACTGGGGCTGCCAGGTGTTTTGTCAATGCCTGCCGAAGATCATTATGGGGGAGGGGGAGGAGGTGATAGGTAGAGTCAGCCAGTGTCCTTACCAGCCATGGGAGGGGGGCAGTCAATAGCCGGGATTGGTTGGGGTTTCACTGAGACATTCTCAGGCTCCTCAAGAGGAATAGGAAGCTGGAGTATTACTTTAGCTAGCTGAAAGAACTATCTATACTCAGAGATCTGATGGGTATTTCTCAGAATATTTCTAAATTTCATCTCTTCAGAGGAGATGGTCAGCAACCTTTACTTTTTGGAGTAGGTTAACCTCAGAATGATCCCAGGGCATGGAGCTCCAGTTTAAAATGTCATCACCCCCCTTCTCATGAGAAACACAAGACTAAAAAAGACACTGTTCCTGGCATTATTTAATAAGAAATAATTTGCCTTAGTGGTGGATAAATTATTGAGAAAGGATTTGTTTTCTATTAACTACAGCTTCTTCCCAGCAGCCTGATACAGGTAACACAGATCTGATACCAAGGTAGTGTGATGGCATATCTTGCTTCAGACTCTTACCAGCTATGTGACTCTGGGCAAATCATTTCACCTTCCTCAGTCTCATTTCCTCATCTATAAAATGGGGGTAATAATAGTACCTACCTCACAGCATTGTTGAAAAATTGATATATCATATATAAAAAGCTTTGTGAACCTTAAGGATAATGCTAGTTATGAATAAATATAATATATTACATAATATATAAACATAATATATTATATAATATATACATATAATAAATGCTAACTATTATTATTTTTTACATCACCATAATTTCTGGATACTTCCTTGGGGGAACCTCACAATTTTAGAATTTATTGCTTGGATCAGTATGGGAACTTAAAAACTTGAGGGTAGATTGAAGCGCATAGAAACAGCCTTAGTGACAGAAACATGATATAGGAGTCTTACTGCCAGAAGACCTGAGTTCCAGACCCAGCTCTGACATCATTTATTAGCTCTGTGACCTGGAGCTAATCATTAGCTTCTCTGAGATGTGACTTTCTCACCTACTAAAAGGGGAATAACAATAGCTGTATTCTGTGTGGTGCCATGGCTTTAAGCAGGTATCAATGGATTTGAAGTCAGAGGGCCTAAGTTCAAATCCCTGGCACTGCCACTGACTACTTTCATGATTTAAGCTGATTTATTTCATCTTTCTTGGCTGGGGAGGATTAGATTAGACAAGGTGTCATCAGGGCAGCTAGGTGGCATCATCGTGCATACAGTGCTGGGGCTGGAGTCAGGAGGCTCATCTTCATGAGTTCAAATCTGACCTCAGGCACTTACTAGCTGTGTGACCCTGGGCAAGTCACTCAATCCTATTTGCCTCAGTTTCTTCATCTATAAAATGAGCTAGAGAAGGCAATGGCAAACCACTCCAAGTATCTTTGCCAAGAAAACTCCAAATGGGCTCACCAAGAGTTGTACAAGACTCAATAACAAAAGCAACAAAGGCGTCTTAGAGCTTTAAATCTGTGATCCTATGATTCCCTACCTCATTTGATTATGGAAAACACTTTGTAAAGCTCTCTAGACATCTGAGTTGTTAGTGTCTTTTCATATGAAGGTCACTAGGGGTACTCCAGAGGTAGGGCAGGAGACGGTAGCATAGCAAGGGAGCTCCAAATATTTGCCAGTAACAATGATCTTTGGGAGGACGGCAGCAGACTTGGCCATGTCTGAAGCCCCCTTCTGGCATCAGTCTACCACCCCTGCTGGCCCTACTTTGTCCCTCCTAGTTTTGTCCCACCCTGAAAACTCAGGATACTGGGGAGATTAGAGGGACACTGGAAACTAAGATGGCCTGCTGCTCATGCCTCACCCTTCTAGGGGGCTCTTCCAGGGGCCGTCTTGCACAAGTCAACTCTCCTCCCTTTTTTATATTGTCAAAGCTCAAAGCTCATTTAGCCATCCTGCCAATTCCACTTATTGTCCCTGGGCTGAAAAGGCAATGTTATTCTACAGGGGAGATAAAAGTTAATCACAGATTATGTCTGCCCAGAAAATATTGATGACTTCATTCACCTGACTACACACCCTCAGGGGAAATGTTCACAATGCGTCAGTCACCAAACCGGTCCAGCCAGTTTGCTACTTTTTTTTTCTTCTAAATTTTAGCACTGGTAGAAGTGCTAGAACTAGATATTAAACTCATGAAGGGAGCATTCACAGAAGCCGGGTGGGCTCGAGGCAGCCCCTCAGACCTACTGTGTGTAGCCCACGGCCTTGTCTAGACAGTCGACAAGAGTCTGTCTCTGTTTACATTGAACACCTGCATTTTGCCAAACAGACTCACACAGCATGCTCTCCCTCTACCCTCCTTTTCTCCTCCTCCCTCCCCGAGTACAATCTTTATCTATCTGCCTCATCTACCGGGCAGTCTAGAAAACAGAAAGCCAGACGCTAAGAAGCCAAGACAGTAGTTATGGAAATCAAAATGCCTGTTTTCAGAAGCATGAACCATTTCTCAGTGCTGACCACTCAGGTTTGGGAATGAGAGAGTTTATCTCCTCGAGTAGAATGGAAGTTGGATAAAATTCAAACAGTGTTTTAAATACATTTTTAACAAGTTGTTATGGAGTTTGGCTCCAAAGTGCTGGATAAAGTAATGAAGGGCACATCAGGAACCAAAAGAGGCTAAAACTACATGCCCCTTATTAAGCACAGACGCCGGAGCCAATCAGATCTCTGAATTCATGAAATAACCTAACCTTACTTAGAAAACTAATTAGCTTCATTTCACACCAGGATATCCTGTCCATCTCATGTTCCTGAAAGGAGGTGAGGCTCCACCTTGTCTTGCTAAAATATTGATGTCTTTTACTTAAATTACATAAAAGAGATCAAAAGTCACTGAACCACGTGGCAGCAGACACTTAGCTTGGGCCCAAACATGTAAGGCTTCAAATGGATGATAATATATATTGAGAATACTTGGTTTTTACTCTTGTAATGCAGAGCCGTGGGATTAAAAGCAGAGGAGAAAAAAAGTCACCAAAATGGATAGTTCTGTATTATAATGAGAGGCAGTGCACTGTTATTGTTCAGTCGTTTTCAGTCATGTCAGACTCCTTTGGGGATTTTCTTGGCAAGGAAACCAGAGATGCTTTGTCATTTTCTTCTCCAGTTCATTTTACAGATGTAGAAACTGAGGCAAACAGGGTTAGGTGACTTGTCCAGGGTCACACAGCTAGTAAGTGTCTGAGGCCATATTTGAACTCAGGAAGACTAGTCTTCCTGCAGTCTGGCATTCCCTCTACTGCACCACCCAGTAAAGTGTGGTGGAAAGGACTCAGGACTTGAGAGCTTAAAGAATTGGGTTTGAGTTTCAGATCTCTTTCTCACTAGAAAAATGATAGCTGACAGTTATGCTTTAAGATTTGCAAAGTATATGTATGTGTGTATATATATAAACATGCATACACATGTGTATATAAGTACACACACACCCATATTCATGCATGCGTGTATATATGTATACCTGTATTTTTATATATTATATATATATATTATATATATATTTGCATGTACATACATTTAAGCCCAACAACAGCCCTATGAAGTAGGTGCTACAGGTATTGTTACCTCCGTTTCATAGATGAGGAAACAGGGGCTCTGAGAGGTTGTCTTCTTTTTTAGCTCCCCCTTTTTGTAGTTCACTAGGTTTGCAGAGTGCTTTACAAAGAGTATCTCATCAGAACCTCACAAAACCCTTGAGAGGTAGATGTTATTAATCATATTTTAGAGATTAGGAAATTAAAGGAAACAGAGGCTAAGTAACTTTCTCAGGGTCACACAGGGTCTGAACTCAGGTCTTCTTGACTATATCGAGTGCTCTATTCACTGTTGACCATCTAGCTGTCTCTAGTCATTTATCAGACTGTATGTATTTGTATGTATATCAGACTGTATGTATTTGTATACATATTAGACTCTATTGCTGCATTTAAGGCACTATGGCAGATACTGAAGATACAGAGACAAAAACAAAACAATGCTGTGATTCAAGGACCACACTACTGACACAAACCCATCAAGGAAGGATCAGAAGCAGGATTCAAACACAGATCTTCCTGTCTTCAAGTCTAATACTTATCCAATATGCTACTACAATGTGATTTCAGGAAAGCACAGGAATCATAGAATGTTATGGCTGGAAAGGACCTTAGAGTCACCTGGTGTAACTTATCACTTCTTTATTTACTGCTTAGGAAATGGAGGTCCAGAGAGATAACACAACTTCACAGAGATAATAAGTGATAGTGGTAGAATTTGAACACAGATCTTTCCCCAAATCTAAGATTTTTCCCAGCACACTCCCCTATAAAATGAGAACACAATTTGCACTAACTCATGAAGTTATTGTGAAAATCAGAGAAAGGCCTTTGTAACAATTATTAGAGGGTTTTAAAATTATAGTGTATTATAGAAGTAGGAGTTATTGTTATTTTAGTATATGGGAAAAAAATCAACAAATATGTAAAGGATTAGATAATGGTGCTTATAAAAGTATCTGGAATTATTTATCAACACAAAAAAAGAGTAGAATGGTTTAATAACACTTTTCAAGGCTATGACAGTAATACTTTATAAAGGATAATGATTTTAACTCATCTTTATTTTTCACTGAAGACTAATAAAAAAAGATTTTAAATTGTGGCAGAAAATATTCAAGAAAGAAAACAAAAAATTTGTAGACCCCATTGAAAAGTCTTCTAGAACCCTCTAACTTACAGAAAAGAGCAGAAAAGAATACATTTCTATCATTTTAGTTTGGCACCCTAGGCCTGTCTTCTTTACCTCTAACTCCTCACTGATATGAATCTTCCACTTCAGCCAAAGTGGTTCCCAAAACATGCTATTTGCTTTTGGACCATTGGACTTTTGTTCACATAATTCCTTCTGCCTGAAATTTCCTTTCCACACCTTTCTGTTAATCTAAATCTTATTTTTTCCCTTTTTAGCAAGATTTAGTCCAAGCCTTATTCCATCTGTCAAGTTGTCCTCAACTACTCTCGGTAATTAGATAAAGTTTGAACATTTGTAGCAAATAGTTTGATCCTACTCATTTACCACATAGGAGGGCCTATTTTGAATTGTTATCTATACAAAAGTTTAGCAATGTCTCTGGGACTACTTTCCTAATTTCCACTTGCACTGGTAAGTCAAGTGTTCAGAAGACAGCTAGCTCCTTCTACTCAGTGTTCTGGAGATAGCCCTGAGGCACTAGGGTTCCAAGTACTATCATTCATGAGCCCCCACCAGTGTTTATCCTATTGATTATTAGCCAGACGATTTGCTTTTAGAAAGGATACTTACTGAACAATTTTAGCAAGGACAATGGTTATAGAAACAACCCCCTTAACTAGAGGTACATTTTCTTGTACTTTACTACTCTTTAATTCATAATCCAGTGATGTTGGCCTCCGGGCTGGTCTACAAACAAGACACTTCATCTTTCAACTCTGGGAATTTTCTCTGGCTATCCCCTATGACTGGAATGTTCTCCCTCCTTGGTTACCTTTAATCTCAACTGAAATCTTATCTTCCCCAGGAAGCCTTCTCCAACATCTCTCAATCCTGGTGCCTTTCCTCTATTAATTATTTCCTATTTATCCTGTATGTGGCTTGTTTTGTATATATTTGTTTGCATGTAGGCTCCCCTATTAGACTGCAAGCTCCTTAAAGGCAGGGACTATCTTTTGCCTCTTCTTATATCCACAGCTCTTAGCATAGCGCCTGGCACACAGTAGGCACTTAATAAATGTTTATTGTTTAATTGATTTCTCCTTGCATACACTGGTAAGGGTGGATACAGATTTAAAGAGCAAATGCGGCCTAAGGGTACACCCATAAGTCCTGTTTATTGGAGATTCTTTTTTTTCCCTTCTCGGTCTTAATTATGTTTCCCTTAGGTACAGCTCTGATCAGCTCTTAGAATCAGAGTCCTTATAGAATCTTGAAACTGCCTTTCCTTGATATGTTTAATTTGATCTCACTGTGTCTCTTTGCTCCTAATGCAGACAGTGCTATCAGTCACTGCTTTTTCTTTTTCTTTTCTTTTCTTTTTTTTTTTTTTTTTGCTTTTTGGAGGGCAATTGGGGTTAAGTAACTTGCCCAAAGTCACACGGCTAGGTTTTTTTGTTTGTGTGTGAGCTAAGTGTCTGAGGTCAGATCCAAACTCAGGTCCTTCTGACTCCAGGGCCGACGCTCTACTCACTGTGCCACCTAGCCGCCCCCAGTCACTGCTTTTTCTAGCTCTGGTGGGCTTGGCTGCTAATGAGAACTGCAGATACTGTAATCTTTGGAAGTTCACAAGATCAGCACTTGGTCAACAGGGGACAGGGGTGGGGGAGGGAGGAGTGGTAGAGAGAGAAAAACTGGTTCCTTCTCTCCTCACCCCTAATTCCATAGCAGTTCCTTACTGGAAATCCTTCCTATGACTCAGCTGACTTGCTACTGGATTATGCAACATGAAGAGACTTATTGTATCATAATAATATCTGATTCTTTCAGCCAATCACATATTTCCTTCATGTCATCTACCTTCATCCAATGACCCAAAGCCTTTATGATTCTTTTAAAATCATTGAATTAATTTACATTATATTATTTTACATTATTTTATTATTACATTTATGCTACCTTATATATTAATTGATTGGTTTAATCCATATATCTGGGCCTTCTGAAATTACATTAATTGGGGTGAAGGTAGAAACCCCTACCCTTATATTATGAATCTCCAACTAATCTCTAATAAAATTGGAACTACCGAAGGGCAAGGGTGACACCTTTTCAAAATGATACAGAATTTCAGAGTTAAAAAGAGACTTCAGTAGTCACCTAATTCAAACCTTGTATGGTACCGTGTAAATCACACTGGCTTTGGAGTCATAGGAGCTAGCTTCAGATCCCACTCTTGATACTTAAAAGTACGTGATCTTAGACAAGTCACTTAATGTCAGTGTGTTTCAGTTTCCTCCTCTGTAAAATAAGTAGGTTGGATTAAGCAACCTCCGAGATCCCTGCTGTCTCTAGAGCCATGATGCTTTGTGATTTTTAGCTAAAAAATAATTCTCTCTATAGCATCCCATTGCAGGCAGTCAAGCCCTTGCCCGAAGATCTCCAATGAGGGGGAAGCAATTGCCTCCTGAGGCGTCCCATTCCTCTTCTGGATGGATACATCTTGATGTTAGATTTCTGTTTACGTCAAGCCTAAATTTGGCTCTTTGCAGCTCCCACACAGCTTCTAGTTCTGCTGCCCAGGGCTAAGAAGAACAAGTCTGATTCTCTCTTCTAGGTGAAAGCCTTCCAAATACTTTAATACAGTCCCTCCTCCCCACCCCACACCTTCTCTTCTCTACACTAAACATTCCAAGTTCCTTCAACCAATTTTCATATTATAGCATTAGAGGTCTTTTTACCATCTTATTGCCTTTCTCTGGATTTTCTTCAGCCTTTATATGTCCTTCATTAAATGTGGAAAACAGAACATAATACTCCAGAAATTAACTATCCAGGACAGACTTTAAATCTCCATATTCCCAGCAGGTGAGGAAGTTACATGGCATAGTGGATAAAGCATTGGGTTTGAAATCAGGAAGATTCATAGTCAAGAGTTCAAATCCAGCATCAGACACTGCCTGTATGACCCTGGGCAAGTCACTTAACCTTGTTTGCCTCAGTTTCTCATCTGTAAAATGAGTTGGAGAAGGAAATGGCAAACCACTCTAGTATTTTTGCCAAGAATACCCCAAAAAGGGTCACAAAGAATCAGACACAACTGAACAACCACAAAATTCTCAGTATACATTATAGAGTATGTCATACAAGTACTGACACTTCAAAAGAATCATCAATTAATAAATATTTATTAAGTGCCTATTACATACATGATGTGGTGCTAAGCCCATTTCATTGGAATGGGTACTCCCTCCACAGTTTCCTTTCATTTTAGATTTTTTTTCCTTTTATGCTTTTATGACTAAGATCTGGCCCTTCCCACCCCACCCCCCAACCTCCATTATCCTTTCTAGGACTAGTCCCACTTTCTTAATACTACCTCTTCATCCTTGACAAACCGGTTCCAATAGAAGAATGAGATTACCACTTGAATCCCATGACCACTTTCAGAGTCTCCCTTTTCTACCATTACTCAGCAAATGTCTCTTCCCTTCAAGGTTCACTTTCATCCAGATTCATTGCCCAGCCTAGATCTTGGTGACTATTATCTACTGACCTCTAAGAAATTCTCCCTCTCTCCTCAATGAATTCAATGTCTGGCTCACAGTCTCCTTCTTGAATCCAACTCAAGCCCTTACAGTAGGGAACTTTAACATATGTACTGAGGTTCCCTCAAATACTCTAACCTGCCAGTTTCTCGAGTTATTCAACTGTTATATATTCCTCTGTTCCACCATGGCTATACATGGGATGGCAACATCTTTGATCTTGACATTTCCCCAAAATATTTCACTTCCATGTTTAATAAATGAAATTCTTTTTACCTGATCAAAATTTGTTATTAGTTCATCTTTGTTATGCTTTATTATTATTTAATCTGGTTTTTGTCTTCGTTAGCTACTACTTCCAAGGCTGGTGGGGAAGATCAAATGCAACAATATTTGTAAAGTGTTTAGCACAGTGCCTGGCATATAGTAGGTGCTTTATAAATGGTAGTTATTGCTGTTATTACTACCTTACCAGGAAAACATTCCTTCTCAAGATATAATCTCCTTCCTTTTCAATCCCTTGGTCAACCAGTTCAACTCTAAATAAACCTATAATACTATACTCGTGAATTCCTTGCTCCCCTGTTATATTATTACTCATGACTTGCCAAGTCCCAAACCCTGGGATATTCCCACATTCTGCTCCCTCTATACCCACTAATATGTTTCTGAATAGAACTAGAAGAAGTCATATAACTGTGCTGACTGTGTCCATTCTAATTATTTTTATAGTGGCCTTAAATTGGATTTGAATTGGACCTTCACAAGATAAATGAAAATTATATTGAATCTTAATTAAACCTTCACAAGGTAATCTTCTCACTCCTCCTAAGTGATTCTTTGGTCTAGTCTCCATAATGGCCATAGTTCTTTCTTTTTTCTCTCCCTCTTCTTTTATTTTTTAGTTTACATCATTCATTTTCACAAGATTTTGAGTTACAAATTTTCTCCCCATTTTCCCCTACCCACCACCCCAAAACAATGATCCCACTGAATACCCCCTCCCCCAATATGCTCTTTCCCATATCTTCCCCCATACCCCCTCTGACTTTCCAGTAGGGCATGGTAGATCTCTATGCCCCAGTGCCTGTATATCTTATTTCCCAGTCACATGTAAAATAATAATAATATATATTTTAAACATTTGACTTTAAAACTTTGAATTATAGATTCTTTTCCTTCTTCCCTCCATCCCACCCTTTCTGGGAAGATAAGCAATTCAATATAAGTTGTACATGTGGAGCTATGCAAAACATTTCCATGGTGGATATATTCTGAAAGACTTACTTTATTTCCCTCCATCCTATCCCACCCCCACCTGTTCTATTCTCTACTTTGACGCTGTCCCTTTTCAAAAGTGGGTGCTTCCAACTTCCCTCCCCCCAAGCCTGCCCTCTCTTCTATCATCCCCCCTCATCCCCTTCCCCCCTACTCTCCTGTAGGGTGAGATACCCTATTTACTGTGCATGTCATTCCCGCCCTAAGCCAAATTCAATGAGAATAAGGTTGACTCATTCCCTTTTGCCTTCCTGTTCTTCCTCTCCATTGTAATAGTTTTCCCTTGCCTCTTCTATATGAGATAATTTACCCCATTCTGTCTCTCCCCATCTCCTCTCATTATATTCCTCTCTCACCTCTTAATTTCACCTTTTAAGTATCATCCCTTCCTATCCAATTGGCCCTGTGCCCTCTATGTATACTTGTAGATATATATATATATATATATATATATATATACACATATATATAACACATATGTATTCATATACCTATATACCCTCCTATACAGACATGTGTGTGTGTGTATGTGTGTGTGTGTGTATATATATATTTCTATTTCCTTCAACTATACTCATACTGAGAAAAGTTTTACAAGTTACAATTATTGTTTTTCCATGTAGGAATGTAAATAGTTCAACTTTGATAAGTTCCTTATGATTTCTTTTCCCTGTTTACCTTCTCATGCTTCTCTTACTTCTTGTAAGTGAGTGTCAAATTTTCTATTCAACTCTGTTTTTTTCATCAAGAATGTTTAAAAGTCCTCTATTCCATTAAATGACCATATTTTCCCCTGAAACATGATACTTAGTTTTGCTGGGTAGGTGATTCTTGGTTTTAATCCAAGCTCTATTCCATTAAATGACCATATTTTCCCCTGAAACATGATACTCAGTTTTGCTGGGTAGGTGATTCTTGGTTTTAATCCCACCTCCTTTGACCTCTGGAATATCATATTCCAGGGCCTTTGATCCCTCAGTGTAGAAGCTGCCAGATCCTATGTTATCCTGATTGTGTTTCCACAATATTCAAATTGTTTCTTCCTGGCTGCTTGTAATATTTTCTCCTTGATATAGGAACTATAGAACTTGGCTATAATATTCCTAGGAGTTTTCTTTTGGGGATCTTTTTCAGGAGGTGATTGGTAGATTCTTTCAACCTCTATTTTGCCTTCTGGATCTAAAACATCAGGGTAATTCCCCTTGAGAATTTCTTGAAGGATGTTTTCTAGGTTCTTTTTTTGATCATGGCTTTCAGGTAGTCCAATGATTTAAAAATTATTTCTCCTGGATCTATTTGCCAGGTCCGTGGTTTTTCCAATGAGATATTTCACATTACCTTCTATTTTTTCATTTGTTTGAATCTGTTTAATAATATCTTGATTTCTCATAAAGTCACTAGCTTCCATTTGATCTAATCTAATTCTGAAGGAATGATTCTCTTCAGTGAGCTTTTGAGATTCTTTTTCCATCTGACAAATTTGGTTTTTTAAGGCATTCTTCTTCTCATTTCCCTTTTGAGCCTCTTTTGCTATTTGAGTTAGGCTATTTTAAGGTGTTATTTTCTTCAGTCAGGTTGTTGACTCTCATTTCATAATTTTCTTGCATCATTCTCATTTCTCTTCCCAATTTTTCCTCTACTTCTCTTATTTTGTTTTGAAAATCTTTTTTAAGCTCCTCTATGACCTGTAACCAGCTCATATTATTCTTGGAAGCTTTTGGTGAAGCAGTTCTGACTTCACTGTCTTCCTCCTAATCCATGCTTTGATCCTTTTTGTCCCCAAAATAGGAATGTAAAGTTGGATTGCTATGCTTGCTTTGCTTCCTTTGCTTGCTCATGTTGCCACTCAATTGCTTGACTTCTGATCTTTTTGCCACAGTAGACTCTGCTAGCAGAGCAAGGAGCTTCATCCCAATTGCAGGGGTTTTCACAGCTGCTGAAGCTATTAGTTGGGTGCCCTCTCTGAAGCCTCCACACATTCTGACAAATTGGTCATGCACCTCCACCCTAGAGAGTAATCCAGATCCAAGCAGGTTAAAGCAAGAGCAATTACCCCTCAGACTGGTCACTTGGTCCCCTACAATCTGCAGGGCAGGAGCTCTGAAGCAATCATGTAGTGGTGGCTGCACAGCCATGGTGTCTGAGCCACTTCTCCCTCCATGGGGTAAAGGCCAGATTGCACTCCCAAACTCCCGGTTCACAAAGTCCATACTACACTGACTTCTCACTTTGTCCTTAGCATCTATGCGTTGATAATTCTGCAAACCGCCACAGCTGCTGGTAATATGAAGTCCCTCCAGCTGGTGGCTGCTTGTGACTGCCCTGAGGCTAAAACCTCTGGCTCATAAGGGGCTGGGCATAGCTCCCAGAGCACTGCACTGGCCCCTTCCTGTCCGCCTGCCAGACTATCTTTAGCAGGAAATTAGCTTCTCTCTGTCATTTTGTGGGTTCTGTAGCTCCAAAGTTTTTTAGAGTCATTTTTTACATGAATTGGAGAAGGTGGGAGTGGGAGCTGCATGAAAGTCCTGTTTCTACTCCACCATCTTGACTCTCCACCCCCATAGTTCTAAACCTTCTCTTTCCCAAAACCTTCCAATCAAACATTCAACAAATATTTATTAAATGTATACTATATGTCAGTTACTTTGGTAAGCAGAGATATAAAAAAGGAGCAAAAACATGGTCCTTACTTTCAAGAACTCGGCAGCTAGGTGCTGAAGCTGATATAGTGCTGGGCCTGGAGTCAGGAAGATTCATCTTCCCAAGTTCATAGATGGCCTTAGACATTTACTAGCTGTGTGACCCTGGACAAGTCACTTAACTCTGTTTACTCAGATTCCTCATCTGTGAAATAAGCTGGAGAAGAAAATGGCAAACCACTCCAGTGTCTTTGCCAAGAAAACTCTCAATGGAATTTAGAGGGGGTGGAGCCAAGATGGTGGAGTAGAAACAGCATTTCCAATGTGCTCTCCCACCAGACCTCTTCCAAACCATGTAAAAGGGGACTCTGAACAACTTCTGGAGCCCCAGCACCCACAGAACGACACAGAGAAGCTGACCACTTGCTGAGGACAGCCCAGCAGACCTGAAGGGAGGGCCAGCGCAGCACTCTGGGAATCAATAGCCCAGTGCAGGGAGAGCTGAGCCCAGGTCCGCCTGAGTCTCAGTTTTAGCCCCAGGGCAGCCAGGCCAGCAGCCAGCTGGAGGGACCTCAGAACACCAGCAGCTGTGGCAATTCCAGAATTATCAACACAGACATGCCTAGGACAAAGTGGTTAGTGCCCTATGGACTTTGGGACCAGTATTTGGGGAACGCATTGGCTTCCTCCCCTGGGGGCTAGAAGCCACTGAGGAGACACTCGCCATTTTGCAGCTTCAGTGGCAGCATCAGCTCCTGGCCTGCAAACTGTAGGGAGAGCCAGCGATCAGTCTTGAAGGTTAATTGCTCTTGCTTTAACCTGCTTGGATTTGGATTGTGATCTGGGGTGGGCATCCAACTTGCCAGAACCGGAAGTTGTGAAGACCCCAACTTAGGGACGGAAGCTCCCCTGTCTGGTGGCAGAGTCCTATTGTGGCAAGAAGCCCAAAAGTCAAGTAATTCAGTGGCAACATGCCTAGGCAAAGGAAACAAAATAAACAGAAAAATGCAACATTAGACTCCTATTTTGGGGGCAAAGAGGATCGAAGCAGGGAATAGGAGGAGGACTGTGAGGTCAGAAATCCTGCTCCAAAAGCCCCAAAGGAAAATATGAGTGGGTTACAGGCCATAGAGGACCTTAAGAAGCAGATAAGAGAAGTAGAGGAAAAATTGGGAAAAGAAATGAGAAGGATGCGGGAAAAGTATCAACAGCCTGACTGAGGAAAATAACACCCTAAAAAATAGACTAACTCAAATGGCAAAGGAGGCCCAAAAGGGCAATGAGGAGAAGAATGCCTTAAAAAGCCAAATTTGCCAGATGGAAAAAGAATCTCAAAAACTCACTGAGGAGAATCATTCCTTCAGAGTTAGACTGGAGCAAATGAAAGCTAATGACTTTATGAGAAATCAAGATGCTGTCAAACAGATCTAAACAAATGAAAGAATAGAAGGCAATGTGAAATATCTCATGGGAAAAACCACTGACCTGGAAAATAGATCCAGGAGAGATAATTTAAAAATTATTGGACTACCTGAAAGTCATGATCAAAGAAAGAACCTAGAAATCATCCTTAAAGAAATTCTCAAGGAAAATTGCCCTGATATATTAGACCCAGAGGGCAAAATAGAGGTTGAAAGAATCCACAGATCACCTCCTGAAAAAGATCCCAAAAAGAAAACTCTTAGGAATATTATAGCCAGGTTCTAGAATCCCCAGATCAAGGAGAAAATACTACAAGCAGCCAAGAAGAAACAATTTCAATATTGTGAAAACACAGTCAGAATAGCACAGGACCTGGCATCTTCTACACTGAGGGATCGAAGGGCATGGAATATGATATTCCAGAGGGCAAAAGAGCTGGGATTGAAGCCAAGGGTCAGCAAAACTGAGTATTTTGTTTCAGGGGAAAATATGGTCATTCAGTGGAATAGAGGACTTTCAAGCATTCTTGAGGAAAAAACCAGAGTTGAATAGAAAATTTGACATCCAGACACAAGAAGCAAGAGATGCCTGAGAAGGTAATCAGGAAAAAGAAATCAAAAGGAACTTATCAAAGTTGAACTATTTACATTCCTATATGGAAAAACAATAACTGTGACTGATGAAAACTTTCTCAGTATGAAAATAATGGAAGAAGGGTATATGGGCATATGAATACATATGTGAATGTGTGTATATATGTTTACAATTATATATGGATAGAGGGCACAGGTTGAATTTGGTAGGAAGGGATGATACTTAAGGGTGAAGTTATGAGGTGAGAGAGGAGAGTGGCAAGAGGAGATGGGGAGAGACAGGGTAGGGTAAACTATCTCATGTAGAAGAAGCAAGGGGAAGTGGCTGCAGGGGAGGGGAAGAACAGGAAGGCAAAAAGGCAAAACCACATTCTCATTGATTCTGGCTCAGGGAGAGAATGACATACATACTAAATGGGATATCTCACCCTGCTGGAGAGTAAGGGGAAGGGGGATGAGAGGGGTGATGATGGAGGGGAGGTCATTCTGGGGGGAGGGGAGGTTGGAAGTACTCACTATTGAAGAGGGACAGGATCAAAGTAGGAAATGGACCAGGTGGGGGGGTGGGATGGGTGGGAGGGAATTACAAGCATTCTTTTACAATATATCTACTATGGTAATGTTTTGCATAGCTATACATGTACAACACATACTGAATTGCTTATCTTCCCAGAGGGAGTGGGTGACAAGGGAGGAAGGGAATGGATCTGAAATTTGAGGTTTTAAAATTAAATGTCTCAAATATATATAAATACTATTATTAATACTATTTTGCATATAATTGGGAGATAAAATGTTCAGGCATATTGGCACAGAGAGTCACCTCGCCCTAATGGTAAAGTTGAAGGGGGTTTGGGAGAAGATATGGGAGAGAGCAGATTGGATAAGGGGATATCTTGTGGGACTGCTATTCTGAGGAGGTGGGTAGGGAAAAATGGGGAAAAATTGTAACTCAAAATCTGGCAGAAATGAATGATGTAAACCAGAAATTAATAAAGCATGTGTTAAAAAAAAAAAAACTCTCAATGGAGTCATGGAGATTCGAACACGACTGAATAATGGTTGAACAATAATGTTCTCAAGAACCTCAGATAATAATGGAAAAAAAAACAGTCCCTAAAATGTAGGGATACCTTCCTCTCTCTCTCTCTCTCTCTCTCTCTCTCTCTCTCTCTCTCTCTCTCTATTTCTCTCACAAATGTAAGGTAATCTCAAATGGAAGGCACTGGTGTGTGTGTGTGTGTTTGTGTGTGTGAAGAACTGTGCTGAGATGGAAGGCTTAATGATAAAGGTTAGATCTGAACTGAGTCTAGAAAGGAGCCAGAAAGTGAGGAAGAAGAACATTTTATGGATAAGGAAAAGCAAATGAAAAGGTATTGGGAGATGTAGCATAGAGTATGAGGAACAGCAAGAAGGCCAGTATCACTGAATCATAGAGTACATGAAGGGAAGTAAAGTGTAAGAACAATGGATATTTGATATTTGACCTTAAAGATAATAGAGAGCCAACAGGATTAATTGAACAGAAGGGTGGGCCTGGGGGAATGTGACATGACTAGACCCACACACTCTAGAAAAATCACTCTGGCAGTCAAGGGGAAGAGAAATTGGAGAGGAGAGAGATTGAGGCAGGGATACAAACCATCCATCTTAATAGTCCAGGTGTGAAGTAATGAGGATCTGCATCAGGTGGAGTATGCTAAGTTGTAGAAAGGGTAGAGGTCTCCTGGTAGAGAGACCTCCTCCATCTGGACATTTCTTACACCAGTGAAATCACAAGTACATGCTATTTCACCCCCGCCCAATCTTAGGATGTAAATTCTTGAGTTCAGGGGCTGTTTAACTTTTTGTCTTTGTATGCCCAGCTCTTAGAACAGTGTCTCCCACATAATAAGCACTTACTAAATCCTGATAGATTATTTTATAGAAATCACAGTCCTTGGGGCAGCTAGGTTGTGCAATGAATAGAGCAATGGCCCTAGAGTCAGGATGACCTGAGTTCAAATTGGGCCTCAGACACTTAACACAATAGGAGCCATGTGACCTTAGGCAAGTCATTTAACCCCAATTGCCCTACTTTCCCTCCTCCAAAAAGAAAAAAATAAAAGAAATCAAAGCCCATTCAAGCCTCCTTAGCCAGTCATCAACATTTCTATAGTGAAAAAATAAAACTAAGCAAACAACAATACAAAACAAAGAGAATAACACAAATTCTATTACCTAAACACCCATGTCTTCATAATTAAGTCTCTGTAGACTCAGTAAGGGAGGCCTTGGATGACAAACACACAAATGAATTTAGGCTATTAGGCCCATGCTGAAAGCTTTTCCATCTTGGTACAACCTAGAAAAACTTTACTGTTATAATTTTTGAGAATCCAGGGTCTCCTCCATAAAAGGATGAAGCATTGGCCTAAGAATTTAGTGCAAGCATCCTACACATAGCAGGTATATAAGATTTGCTGGAGGAGAATGAAGATTTTGATGAGTATAAATTCAAAAGCAAACTATGAAGTGTCCTTACCTTCAGATGAGGTTGGGAAGATCTAGCTACCATTTTGCCTAGAGGCAGAGGGATGACTTAAATGGTGTGTCTTGATTCCCTTTAGTCCTTGGTTACTGTGCTGCAAAGTGAACATTGCATGTGGTCACAATTGAAAATCATTAGTCTTGGCTGAAATTGACTCCCTACTTTCTTTTTTTTGTGACTTATTCTTTCCCTGACTTTTACTTTGCTTCAACATTTGATCTAATTACAATTTCCCAGAAATAAGGACAAGAAAAGAGATCTTGGATTTATGATCTACTTTAAGGATTTATGGCATGGCCCAAGTGATATGTACATATGTATGTATGAATATATGTGTGCAAGTATATATATGTATACACATATATGCATGTGTATAACATATACACACATACATATATACATTTTTTGTACATTTTGTGACAATGAGTTTATTTTTAGTCATTGCTCAGAGTAATTATGGAAGCTATTCCCCACCACCAAATATTTTGTAATGTATATATTATATACTGGGCATTCCTTGACATGTCACTGCTTGGTAAGCTTGTGGGATTTACAGGACTATTTTTACCTTGGCTTTAAAGGCCTATAGACACGCCATTATAAAACATCTCCACAGTGCACACTTCATTATAAAACACCAAAAGCTTGTCTCTTCAATACAGCCCCAGAAAGGGAGAGACACAGTAAGCTAAAAGAGATTGGTTGGAACTGGCAAGCATACAGTCTTGAGATTTACAGTTTGCAATTCTCTGTGGGCCAGAATGCTGCTAGTACCAAATGATTTAATTCATAATAAAAAACAGAGGGTCTAATATGTTCTACAGATTTTCAAAAAGAATAAAAAAAAGATTACCACAAGCATGGGGCTAGGCCTTGGCTTTTATGAGCACTGAGGCAAATTATCTAGCTAGTCATCTAAATAGGAAAGACAAATTCCACTGCCCAATAAATCTTCCTAGCTGGACCTAAATCCTCATCCATTTTGAAAACTGAGAAGTGACTTAATGAGTTCATTCTATGGTTGAAAGTTGTTTTGTTTGTTTTTTAAATTTAAAAATAAGGATGATTTGGCACCATTCAAGAGGACTACAACTATTTTGTGTTGCAACTATTCAGAATATTTCCAGAATCTTCCTGATACCTTCTGATGTGGGATGGGATGCTTTTTGTAGATATCATATTAGATAGCAGCCTTGTTTAATCATTGCTCCCACTGGAGAATCTAGCAGTACCCTTCCTCCCCTCCTCCCCCATGCCAGGAATGGCCTGGACTTTGTATATCCTTAGGGTCATGAGATCATCATTCTAGAGATGTAAAGGCCCCAGAGTTAATCTAGTTCAATCCCCTCATTTTACTATTGAGGATATTGAGACCCAGGGAACAGAAGGGACTTATCCAATGTCATACAGGTAATAAGTATCTCAAAAGAGTGAAAAGTAATGACTAATAAGGAGAGAACTAAGGAATGCCTAATCCCATAATGTTTTTTTTTTTTGCTTTTTGGAGGGCAATTGGGGTTAAGTAACCTGCCCAAGGTCACACGGCTAGGTTTTTTTGTGTGTGTGCGTTAAGTGTCTGAGGCTGGATCCGAACTCAGGTCCTTCTGACTCCAGGGCCGATGCTCTACTCACTGCGCCACCTAGCCCCCCCAGTCCCATAATTTTTAAACCCAAACACACAAGATGCCCCTTACTGTCAGGTGGATTTAAACAGTCTTTTTAATTAATTGCTTATAATCAGAGACAATTGTTGTTTGTCCTTCATTTTCAAAGAGGACCATGACATTGAGAAGGTGATGTCATGACTTGCAAGTGAATTAGATTTAAGCAAGTCAGGGCTGCACAAAGCCACCAGCCTTACTTTCTCCTCCAGAGTCATCTGCATCCAGTGGCAAGATACAGATCAGGACCAATGGAGATGGCCCTGGAGGCAGTGGGAGACCTTGGCCTCTTTTAAGCTAAGATCTTTCCCAGGTTTCAGTTTATTTAAGGCAAGGCACATGTAGTGATTATGGCTAAGTAAGAAATGAGGCAAAAAATGGCCTTTTACCTAGTTAAAAAAAATCAATCTAGGAATTGGCACAAAAAAGGATAAGAATCTTTGAAAGACAAAGGCTATAACTCCCAAGCAATAGTAGAAGAATATAGAATGAACACAGATTTTTCAAGGTCTTCGAGTTCCCCTGTGAGAAGATGTGTTCAGTGATCCCAGGAAGAGGTTACCTAAAATGGAACTAGGGTTTGAAAAGCCGACAAGAATACGTACTTACATGCTCTTCAGAAGCCCTTTTCCTAGCAAATGAAAGCCTGTGCCACAGGTCATTGCCCTAAGAGAAGTTCCTTATTGGCTCACGTTAGATAAACTGTGTTTGTTGTCTTACCAAATCATGTTGCCCAAGTCAATTCCTGGCCACCATACTCACGAAGCTGTCTCCAACTGCCTCTTCTATAGTTTTACCTGCATATTCTATCAGCACCTCAAATTAAATTAAGTCACAATGTAAAATGTGAAATAATCTTCTTATTGCCACCCCCAAATCTTCCCTTTCCCCAGTTTCTCTTCCTGTTGATGGCATCACCATCTTCCCACTTACTGAGGTTTGGAACCTCTATCTTTTCATCTCTTCCTTCTTCCTCATCTCACATGTGCCGTCAATTGTCATATCCTGTAGATTCTATCTCATCTATGTATCTAAAATCCATTACCTCTTTTCCACTCCTGCTGTAAGCATTTTAGTTCAAGCCTTCACCCCTTCTCAATTAGATTACTAGAAGAGGCTCCTCTGTTTTTCCTTTCTATCTCTAATCCATCCCGCCTGAGCGATCTTCCTAACACACATGACTTTGATTGTCAAACCTCTGCTCAGAAAACATTAAGGGGGTGGCTAGGTGGCACAGTGAATAGAGCACCGGCCTTGGAGTCAGGAGGACATGAATTCAAATCTGGCCTCAGACACATAACACTTACTAGCTGTGTGACCTTGGGCAAGTCACTTAACACCAATTGCCCTGCCTTCTCCTCTCCAAGAAGCAAAAAACAAAACAAACAAACAAAAAACCCAAAAAACAAACCAAAAAACCAAAAAAAAAAAAAAAAAACACAAAACCAAAAAAAAACAAAACATTTAGGAATTCTCTTCTGCCTACTCAGTTGAGTTTAAGCTGTAATTGACTCTCTATTCCCTATCTCCCAAAACACACACATTCAGCTTCATTCCAACCTAGTTTTCAGCCTTATCTTGAGCTCTTTCCCTTCATACAGTCTAAACTCTAGCCAAACTGGACTACTTTGTGCTCTCCATCTTCATCTTGCCCCTTTCCAGCCTTTACCCATGGATTTCCCTCTTCTTCCCACCCCCTTTTTAAGGCCCAACTGAGACTGAATCTCCCTCACTAACTTATCCTAATACTTTTTCTAATCCTTCTCTCACTGAATGATCTGCTGGGAGTAAGTAATCAGCAGTCAGGAGTAGTGGGACCTAAGACTAAGTCAGGCTTCACAGGGGAGGTAGCGCCTGGAATGGACAGTTAGGTGGTACAGTGGATAGACATCTTCCTGAGGTCAATAGCTTGTTTAGCTCAGTTTCCTCTTCTGTAAAATGAACTGGAGAAAGAAATGGCAAACCACTCCAGCATCTCTATCAAGAAAACCTCAAATAGGGTCACCAAGAGTCAGACATGACTGAAAAACAACAGCATCAAGAATTCACTTTTCTGTAATTTGAATTTTATCTTCACTTATTTCATGCAATTGTCATCAATGTTCAGTCGTCCCTTGGTCCTTTATTTGTCTGTAGTGGCATTGTGTAATAGCTCCCATACCTCCAGAGAAGAGTTACCATGTCTATTAACTTACAGAGGTAAGACCCTTTTGGCAAAGACAATAATGAGGACTGAGAAAAAGAGAAAAAACAAATGCCAAGATCCCCACATTCATCTGTTTTTATTTAAAAGTTGGAAAGCTGACTTTCTACTATGTAGGTTAACTTAGGTGAGTTAGGGGAGAACTATATCCTTTTCAACTCCTTTGTTGAAGGAGCTTGATTCCTTTCCTTCACCCTACCCTGCTGACACTTTATCTGTAAGCCTGTACCCAAGCAGAAAGGAAAGGTTTCTGGGAAAGTAAGGAGACAAATTCTTGGCTGAGTCCTCAGATCCCCATCATGACATAGAGGTGACCCTGGGCTCTTGAAGGTGACCACCTACCCCTCCCCGATCCCAGCACAAGCTCTTGAAACCACCAAACTGAAAGCGCTTCAAGCACAGGGTCAGCAACTAATTCTAGCCCTGTTCTCAAAGACAAAGCGGGAGAGCTGTTGACATCTCTATCACTGGAGGGACAGTCCACATTTACTAAATTACAGGTCACTGAAGTATTGAGGAGGCTGCAATTCAGTCACCGCTAATGCTTCCTTCCCTCTTGTTTCCTAAGTAGATTACCTCAATAGAGAAGTTATTTTCCACTGAAAATAATTTCTGTCCTAACTTTTTCCCACTCAGATTAAGAAAGCATGATGAAGATTAAGAGAAAAAAAGAGAGAAGAGTGGAGAAAAAGAGATCTTAGCATTTTTTGCTAGATCTTTCCTTTTAAGCTAAGTCTTTATATCACAGCTTTATTTTTCAGCCTGAAATTCAAACTTCCAGAGCAACAGATGCACGTATATACACACATGAGCACACAAAAAGTGCATTCAGAGGCCAGAGAGGCATGATTTAGCATGCTAATTATTGGTGTTGGGCTTACATACTAAGATCACATAGCACATCTCGTAGAAGGATAATAATGACAGGTTTCAGCCGATCCTTCTGTTTTCTAGTTTGTCTGAAGGAAACCGCCTACCCAGACATCAGTTCCAAAAGTCTGGCTGCTTACTGCTGGAGAAGTGAGTTGGGAGAAGGCTTCACTTCAAGAACATCAATTTTCAATGGAAAGCGATCCCCTTTCTTTTCCCTCAGTTTAACCTTAGAACATTATAATTTCGGATCATATGTAAATTTCATTATACATCTTGTAGAATGCATTAAAGTTTCAAATGTTCTATGTAGTTTGCTCTCAATTATCTGTGCTGCTGGAGAGTAAAGGCATACAGATAATGCCAAACAACAGCCAGGTCCTAAGTCATTTATATCTGCCTTTGGATAGCAACCAGGGATATAAATTTAACCAGGGCTCACAATTGTATATGATTTGTTGTTATGTCAGTTCAGTCACGTTTGACTCTTTGTGACCTCAATTGGGGTTTTCTTGGCAAAGATATTGCAGTGGTTTGCCATTTCCTTCTGAGGCATTTTTTTTACAGATGAGGAAACTGAGGTAAATAGGATTAAATGACTTATCCAGGGTCATGTAGCTAATAAGTGTCTGAGGCCAGATTTGTAATCATAAAGTGGAGTAGTCCTGACTCCAGGCCCAGTGCTCTGTCTATACTCAAAAGCTTCCCACCTCCCTCCTCTATCCCATCCTTCCACCCAGTTTTAATATAAAGTTAAGAGTCCAAGGCTTTACTGGACAGGAGGAAGAGGAGGTCTTAGAGGTTTACAAATTTTACTTTTGGAAGGAATCTTCAAGGCCATCAAGCCTAACCCTCTAATTTTATAGATCAGGCCCAGAGAGTTATAGTGATTTGCTCAAGGGTACACACAGCTAATTAGAGACAAAACTGGAACTAGATTCCAAGTCTCTTGAGCCAAGGGCTCTTTTCATTACAACTCAAATACAGCCTGGGATATCAGTCCATTAAAGTGGAAAATACCTGAATAGATGATAAAGAATCAGTTGTTCACAGATTCAGGGGGGAAAAGGCTCTTTTAGAATGTAACAATACATTTATTCTGATTTGGGGAAGAGAAAGAATTAGCCATTTACCTCTATTAGAGTGGGGATGGGGTGACCATTTCATTTTAGCATCAAAAGTTCAAACTTTAACATGAGATTTTGATTTTTTGTACTGAAATCTAATTTCAATATATGACCTGCTCCTTAAAATCCCATACCTAATAATGTTCTTTATTGTATTTCATGTTATGGTCTTGACTGATCAAATATGTAGAAGTTTGTAAGAAAAAAAATCTTTTGAAGTATTAAAATTGGGTTTCTCATAGCTGAACACAGGGTAGTAATTAGTGAAAGTGTTTCACTCATTAATATCAGGGACCAGTGATAAAAATTTCACCTGGGTTTATGCCTTTCTGATCTGAGAATCTGGATAATAGCTTCAGCTTTCAAAGTTAATGCAAGGGCACAGACCAGACAGAGTACTAGTTTGAAGTCAGGGCTAAAGGGATTAACACTCAGTTTGAAATATTGAAAGTGATTCCTCATTTTCATTGCCAATGGAGACAAACCTACATTACTCAAGAATGCTGTTGGGCAATACAGTTGGCCAGTGTGAATTCTATATCCCCAAACAGGCTTAATTTATGTCAGCGAATCCAGGCTGATGTTCAGTCAATTAAGTTCCCCTCCCCCCCTCAAACTTCTGCTGCCTGGCTGATGTTAAGGATAAGTGCCTGTTGGAACAATTTGTAAATGGGTTTTGTGGAAAGCCATAAATCCAGAGTTTGGTGAGTGCCATTTTTAAAGGTACCTTGTGAATTGATTGAAAACCAGTAGAGGAAACTGGAAAAAGGTAATTCTGAGAATTACCCATAACTGTGGTAAACTGTGCCAAGAAGGATGCAAGGTAAGGAGGTGTTAATGATAGCAGGATTGTGCCAGCTAGAAACAGATCAGAGAGGCATGAGAAAATTTGTACCAAGGAGTAAAATGGGATCATTTCCCCTAGATATCCTATGTATTTTCTGATAGAAAGGTACATACTTTTTTTCACTCAATGAATCAAGGAGTATTTATTAAACATCTACAATATGACAGGCACTGTACTAGGCACTGGGGATATGGGTATAAGGAGTGAAACCATCCCCGCTTCCAAGGAATGTATATTATAATAGGGGAAAGAAATATATACACATACATATGCATATGACATATGACAAATGTATATATACACACATCTGAATAAATACAAATAAGTACAAAATAGTTCAGATACAAGTAGTTCAGGTGGAGATCACCAGTAGTTGGAGGGATCAGGAAAGGGATCATGCAGATTTTGCCTGAGCTGTGTCTTTTCGTTTGTTTCATACTCTCATTTTTCTGTAATTTAAAGTTTTTAAATTTCATACACCGCATCAACAGGGATTTAATCCCAATCAGTAACCACCATCACAGGTTACTAACTTGACAACCAAACTAAGTGGTTGGTCTCCTTTTACCTTAGCTCTCCACATTTCCAAACTACTGTCTCATTCTTTACCACATTCTCCTGTTCCCATTCAGTTCTATCTCTTGAATTTCACATTTTACATTTCTTTCTAATAATCTTAAAGAATAAAAATGGCATTTTGACAGTGGTTTTCTGGTGGCATGGTATTTTATCGCAGGTGATCCTCAAACATGGGAGATAAGGAGTAGAAGTATTACTATTTCTATTTTATCTGAAGAAACTGAGTAAGGCTCAGGGATGAAAAGTGACTCACCCAAAGTCACACAGCAAATAAGCGACAGAACCAAATCTTGAAACCAGGTTCTTCTGAAAACAAGTCCAAAAGTTTTTTTTACTCCCTAGTTTCCTTCCCTAAAGCAACACTACGTCAGAAAAGTTAATTCTCTAAACAAATACCATTAGCATTATTTTTTTAAGTGCTTTCTCACTTTCTCAAATACATTCAAATACATTTGCTTCTCCTTTACTTAATATAATTAGGTAGCAAGGTGTTTCACATTAATGAATTTTCTAGATGATTAAAACATCTGTTGAGGGGCGGCTAGGTGGCGCAGTAAGCAGAGCAACAGCCCTGGAGTCAGGAGACCAGTGTTCAAATCCAGCCTCAGACACTTCACACTTACTAGCTGTGTGACCTTGGACAAGTCACTTAACCCCAACAGCCCTGCCTTTCCCCCTCCAAAAAAGCAAATAAAAAACAAAAACAAAAACCAAGCAAAAAACCCATCCTTTTAAATCATCAACTTTTATTTGTTTTGACCATTTTTGATTGAGATTTTTCTAGAACCTTCTCTGACTACTTGGGTAGAGAACATGAAATATAACCTAACCTTTTCTTGATGAGCCATGGTTATGTTCTGGGCCAAAAAATAATAAATTCTTGAGGAGCAATCGGAATTCTATGGTCATTTGCCAATTTGCTGACTGGCCCCAGAGAGCTGACCTTTATTAGTTCTTATTTTGGTGTTTATGGTTTTACTATATCTTCCCTTGATGTTATACTTTGCAGTTGTCTATGTGAGGGCCTTTAACAGCCCTGGTCTCCAATTGCTTCTAATTGACTAATTCTAATCTGTGGGCTGGAAGACCAGACACTCCAGCTACAAAGAGGTGTAGGGGAATGGAGTGAATCTGAAGGCCTGAGTATGAATCCTGGTTCTAACATTTCCTACCTATGTGACTAAAGATGAGCCAAGCAACTCCACAGAGCATTGGTTTTCACATCTGTATAATTAACATGAATATATTTATACCACCCACTGTATGGGACTGTTGTAAAGAGAGAACTGAATAAACCTTTAAACTCTCTATAAATGTCAGCTTAAAAAAATTAGAATTGTACTTAAAGTAAGAGTAATTATACCCACCAATTAGGACAGTGCCTATTACATAGTAGGCTCTTATAAGTGTTTATTGATAATAATGATTGTCTCAGCTCCCATGAATTCAATGGGCATCTCTATGAAGATAACTGTCACATCTATTTGCCCAGCCCTGAACCCTACTGATGTGTAGTCTCATACCTACAATTGTCTTCTCCAAATATTAAACTGGATGGTCTGTGGACATCTTAAACTCAATATGTTCAAAATGGAATTCATTATATTCCCCCCTTCTCCTCTGCCTAACTTCTATAACACTAGCAAAAATACCATTATTCTCCTCATTTACCAGGATGACCTCAGCTTCTCACTTTATTTCATCCCTCCTCCTCCATATTCAATCAATTGCCAAGACCAGTTGACATTTTCACCCTTATATCTCTCCTGTAGTCCCCTTCTTTCCTCTGACACTGCTACCACTGTGGTATGAGTCTTTATCACCTCACAAATACCCTGCTGGTTGGTTTCCCTGCTCCTAGTCCCTGCCCATTTCAGTTGGTCCTCTAACCAACTGTCAAATTTATCTTCATAAAGTGCAAATCTGGCCATGTCTTTGCCACCCTCCCTCCCAGTCCCCATTCTATTAACTTTGGTATCTCCCTATTGCTTCCAAGATCAAATATAAAATCCTATTTGGCATTTAAAGCTCTTCATAAACCAACTTATCTTTTTAGTCTTAAAATTTACTCACTTCTTATTATAAATTTAACACACTAAAGACACGGAAAGACTTGCCTGAAATAATGAAGAACAAAATGAGCAGAACCAAGAAAACACTATATACGGTAACAGCAATGGTTTTAAGAACAACTTTGAGAGAGTAAGTTATTTTGACTATTATAAATACTCAAATTCCTAAAAAGGACATGTGAGGAATGACTCTATTATACATCCAGAGAAAGAACTAATAAGTAGAAGTATGTATAGAATAATTATATATATATATATGTATATATATATATATATATACACACACACACACATATATACATATACACACATAATTGTATCTAATGGTGACCATCTCTAGGATGGGTGGGAGGGAAGAAAAAAAATTTACATTATAACTTTGTTGTATATTTAAAAGGAATAGCAAGTTGTACTTAGTAGATTTGTAGTTTTATGTGCAATCATCTTTTTTATTATATTCTGTTGTGGAAATGTTTGTTTTATTCTATAAATTAAAAGTAAAATAATTTTTTAAAAATGTGAACTATAGGCATGCCTCTTAAGTGGGGTTTAATTATTAACTCTTATTTATACCTTTTCCCCATTAGGACCATTTCCTATGACACCTTCTCCAAATGAATCTGCCCTTGTAACAAAGAAAAATGGAAACAAAATCCAACTGAAAGAATGAGCTCATCTGCCTGTATATACAATATTCTGTACCCAGAGGGCTTCACTTCTCTACCAACAGGTGGAAAATGCCTTTCTCTTCCTTTCTCTGAGACTAAGATTATCCATTTGAAATTAATCCAAGTTCACTAGTTAGAAATTTTAGTGCTATTTGCATGTCCATTATTAGAGGCATTCCTAGCATACAGTAGGTGCTTAATACCTGCTTGATCCTATAAATCATTCCTTGATTCCATTCTATTTTCTCTACATAAGTAATTTTAATTCTTCTCACGATTCTCTTTTATTTGCTATACTTTAGAGTAAAATGCTATTCCATTACATTCATATAACATAATTTTTTTTCTATCATCCCTCAATCAATAGCTTCTTTGCAATTCTTCTGCAATAAAGATGACTTGTAAGTGAACTTTTTCCTTCAGCTGTGCTCTCGTTACATCCTACAATATCTCAATACTATCAAGCACAAAGCATTTGAATAAGGATTTTATTAGATATTATAATCTCTCTAAATAGTAACCACTGGCTCTTTGAAAACTTCCCTGCATTCTATGGGTCTGATTTTAAAGGGACCACCCTGTAGTTGACCGCTTTTGGAGAATGAACTGTTGGCTCAGAGGTCTGATGGGACCAGCTTTTTAGCTAAGCACCAATAACATGTCTTTGAGGCATTCATGAATCTGGTTCTGACTGTAGAATATAGGAAGAATTCCCTACCATTTGTGCTGCTGCCTCCTCGATTTCCTTTCTTGTCAAAGGGAACCTACAAATCACTTGCAGACATGATTTTACGTTTAAATGAAAACAACCCTCTTTAGAGTTTTGGAAGAAATACTCAATATTTTCAGTAATATTTCCATAAGAAGTTATTATTTAAAAACACAGAAATGAGAGAATGACTTCTTGTTAGTTTTACATAACAGTTAATACTTATATAGCACCTACTATGTGCCAGGTGCTTTACAATGGTCAGTTCTTTCGATCCTCACAACCCTGGGAGGTAAGTGCTGTTATTATCCCCATTTTATAGGTGAGAAAACTGAAGCAGGGAATAAGTGACTTGTCCAGAGTCACACAGCTTGTAAGTGTCTGAAGTCACATCTAAATTCAGGTCTTCTCAACTCTAATCTTGGAACTCCATTTGCTTAGCCATAAGAAGGACCATTGGTATTTGTGTCAAACATCTGAGCGTAGGATTGGTGCAAGCGACAAGAAAACTGATTTCAATGGCTCAAATGAAAGGCTGGTTCTGAACAGGAAAGGAACTATTAAAAAATCTGGAAGTGTTTGATACCCTCAATGCCAGGCTGCCAAAGGGAGCAATGCTGAGGTATATCCACATAGCTACGGGAACCATGATTCTGATTCTCTTAACTGCTAATCCCTAAAATTTGTACAAGACGAGACATTCTCCTGATATACATATATATATTTTTTTAGGAGAATCTGACCAGAATTCTGACTTTGAACTGAAAAGAGGGGTACTGATAAAGAATGCAGGAGGAAATATTAGCTGGCCAAGTCTCATGGGTCCAGCTCTTTGTATCAAGACTCCCCAAACTGATGCTATTCTCCTGATCTGAGGCTTTTCCATAGAGAGGGGAGGATTGTGGGATATCTGTCAATTGTAGGGGGAGATGACAAATACTGATATTTACATATTCTTTTCAATAAATTCCAATGGCTCCTTATTATTTTCAGAACCAAATTCACGCTCCTTTGTTTAGCATTTAAGACCTTCACAACCTGTTTCTAACCAACCTTTCCAAGCTTACTCTGACTCCCTTCCTCTCCCCTCCCTCCACCCCCATTCTATCTGTTCAGAAAAACCTGCCTTCTATCTTTTTCTCACATACCACATTCTGGCTCCTGCCACAAAGACCTGAGGGGCCTCTGCATTGATGGTTCTTGGTGGAGGGCTTGGAATGCCCTCCTGCCTCACCTCTGCCTCAGTTTCACTCCCTAGTTGAAATGTCACCTCCTTCATAAGGTCTTTCCTGATCCCATGACATACTAGTAACTAGAGCCTCTCTCACCTTGTATTTATTTTGTATATATGTATTTTATATAAACTTATATGAGCACCTACTGTTTCCTTTATTAGAATATCAGCTCCTTGAAGGCAGAGACTATTTTGTCTTTGTAACCCCAGTGCCTACCACAAGGCCTAGACATTTAATAAATGCTTGTTGACTGACTGTGTTTATGATCAATTGAAATAGCCAAAATTGATGTGTTAAGGTCCTTGTTCTGCACCTAGCATATGTCTCTTCCACACACTACACTCCCTTTGAAGTTGAGAGGTCCATATGTAGAAAAGATATAGGAGAAAAAAAGTAATGTCCTTTTTCATAATTTTGACCAGACATTAAATTATCAGCATAAAATTAGGGTCACATGTGCCTTGATGAGGGTGTTTCTGGAATTGTTAAAATATTTTTTAAGCACTCAGATATGGAAGATTAGATTTGAAGCTAGAATAATCTAGTTCAACCCTCTGCCACCTCCATTTATAGATGAGGAAACTGAGACCTAAGGCCAGCTTCATATGTAAATAATTTACATGCTATCTTCGTGAAAATATTTTGAGGTGACCCTGAGAGCTCAAAAGGGCGGGAGGACAGAGTTAAAACTCAGGCAGATTTTACCAGGCTAGAAACATTTCCAATAATGCCTACAACAGACTGTATATGCTTTCTGAGAATCAGTCCGTCTAAGTACAGCAATGCTTATCACCAGGAGGCTAGCTACTAAATGATGCATTCTTTGGTCATACTAATCCATGAGACAAACAAAGCAAACATACACAAAACTGTCCTCAGCTACTTTCACTTCATGGACAGTGGTATCTAGATACATCGAGCACAACTCTGAAAAAGGTGCATGCCAGGGAAAGGAGGCGGCTGGCTAGTCATGTGGCAAGAACAAAGGATAATAGATGGATTCAATTCACTGAGCATGTCTTGATTACCTACTATGTTCCAAGAAAAGTGAAGATTGGGTTTGGTAGTAGGGAAGACAATATATTTAGAGGTAAATAAAATACATAAAAAGTCAATAAAAATAATTTGGGGGGATGGGAAGGGTTAATAAATGGGGGAATTAAAAAAGATCTCTTGAGGTGGCCCTCCAATATAGAGATTCTAAGACCTGGAGGTGGGGAGGGAAAACATTCCAGGTCAAGGGGTCAACCTGTGTAAGATATGAAGGTTTGAAATGGAATATCACATCCAGAAAATAGGAAATAGGCCTTTGTAGTATGCCTGGAAAATAGAGCACGTGAGGAAAAGTGACAGGAAATCCATCTGGAAAGATAGATCAGTGCCATATTATAAAAAGCTTCAGATGTCAAATAAAAGAATTTGTATTTTATCTTAAAATTAATACAGAACCACTGAAGCTTATTGATCAGGGCAATTACAAAGTCAGACATCCTTTAGAAATGTAAATATGGTTCCTTTGTGGAGGCTGGAGTGAAGAGGAGAGTACCTATAAGCAGGGAAATCAGTAGGAAGCTACTACGATAGTTCAGAAGTGAAGAAGGCCTGAACTAAGGTAGTAGTCATGAGCAACCCCTCAGAATACTCATAAAACCAGGAAGCCTAGAGCAAGACTGCCCAAAGGGTTAGGTGACTATGGTTGGTGGGGGGAAGAGGGGGGAAGGAATCTGTGTCATGCACAAGAGTCACACAGGCTGAAAAAGATATGGATCAGTTGTAATCAATACTATTGGAGGACTTGCACACTTCAATGAGAGTTCATAGAGACTAAATATTTTGATCTCATAAATGAGATTCATAATCATTAAAGATAGTTTACCCTCACTATGCATACTGGGAAAATCAAATGCCTATCATTTAGACTCTCATATATAGGTAGCTGGAAAAACCATAAAGCTGGACTACCAGTATATGTGTGTGTTTTCAACCTCTCATAGAGTTTGTTCTAAGAAAGGGACAAACAGTTAGGTCAGGTCCACATTTTTATTTCTCTCAAGCTGGCTTGACATGAATTGCATGGGAGTTACAATTCCAGAACTGAGCCCTCCTAAAAGCTTGACAGGATACATATAATACACATACTTGCTGTCTATGTCTAGTATATATATATGCATATGTATATGTATATACATACATATATATGTATATATGTTTGTGCATATGTAGATATGATATATTAATATCCCAGAATAAATACATATATAACCTATATATCAGATATACCTCTATTTCTATATAAAACTATATATTGAGGCTACAGATAGACGGATATCTAGGAGCTATCTATCTACCCTAGGAAATCTAGATCTCTGTGTGTGTGTATACACATACATGCATATGTATATATGTATACATACAAACATATGCACATGCATACGCATATATGTATAAACATATACACACAGAGATCTTGATCTCCTACAATAGGATATCCTTTATGCTATTAAGGCTTAAGATGGCACTAACTTTTGGGATACCCTATATATGTCTTTTACTTACTCCATGATATTTGAAATTCCACAATTAGAGATTAATTCCTTGTGTTTAAACATCTAAACTTAATAACAACGAATTAATCAAAATCTTTCTCTGAAAGTAGATTTTTATGGTGATGTGGGGATATATAGAGAAAGTGAGTTTGAGGACAGTGCCTAGGGATAATAAGCATTATAAAAGGGTGTCACAAGGAAGAACAAGGCACAGAAGACAAACTCTGCTTATTTCACAATTTTGCTTAGGGCTAGCCTCGGCCATTGTTTGGCTTCAGTGACACATCAAAGATCCATAGTGCTATGCAGTTCAAGTTTAAGATATGAAAAGTGAATCTGGTTGTTTCCTAGCAAAGAGATATCTAAGGGAAAAGTCAGCTGACTTCACAAGAGGATCCAGGCCAAGGAAATGTTTGATATTTAAAATCAAAGTTCCTACTTTTTAGCTCAACTCCACTGAATATTTTGAGAACTGGTCTAGGAACAAAACTTTTGGAAAAAAAAAATGTGACTCCTTCAGTCTCCTCCCCCCTCACTTTCCAAGTATCTCTCTGTCTTTCTCCCTCCCTCCCTACTTTCAATAAATATTCTGAGAGGACAATAATTATGATAAAAACATATGTTTTTTCAATCCACTTGGTTTGGAGTTATATTTTCAGAGCCTTTTAAGTCAGCTAGCAAGGACAAATCCAGTTCATTAGAGCAGCCTCCAAGTCGCTGAGTCAGCAGTAACATACTCTTAAAAGGAAGCAATTCACAAAGAGCTGGTCTGTACCTATCTGTTTCAGAGGAGGGCAAAGAACAGCATGAAGAGGATGTCTGCAATCCTTGTATTTAGACCAAAATGTTCATTAGCCTGGGGACAATGCAGCTAACTTTGCCCTGTGCAGGATCAAGTATTAACAATTCAGCCAAGCTCCAGCTAAGGCGGCCTGAAAGCACCAGGGATAGATTTCTAGGGGCTGATACACAGAGGTTGTCGAAATTGTGTTTATCTTTTCTTGAAAGGTGGCTATAAATTTCAGTGCCTGCTGAACATACCTGGGCGTAGCTCAGTGAGAGGGCAATAAACCTTTGTCCAGCCACTCACACAGCCTATGATTCAGGCACTTTTCAGCAAACCAAGGATTTCTTGCCCTACATGCTCCATGAATGTCTAAACTTTTTACCCCGCCTTTAGAAACTCAACCTCCAAACACCCAGGGTTTAAACCAGTTAGGAAAAGGAACCTGCCTCAAGGAAGGTGGGGGGAGGGCACGGGGAATTGGATTTTTGGTCTAAGGAACAAAAGTCTTCAGCGAAAGAATTTTGGCCAGATAAGAATAACGAGGAGGGTAGAGGTTTGTATTCCAGAGGTTGGGAGTTTGAAAGTTAGAGCATTAATTAGAAAGAGCATTTTCAGTGAAACTGTTGCTTTGGACAGGTGAGAAGCTGATGGCATTTTTAAGAGAGGGAACTGGAGCGGATTCATTCATCCACAAACGACCACAATCTGAAGGACTTCTTGGAGCTAAAGTCCAGCAGCCAGGATGAGGGGAGGAAGGAGGGAAGCCATACAAAGTTATACAGTACCCTACTCACTCCTGTGACCTTTTTAATACCCACACTCCTGATCTCTACTTGGAGGGATGTATCTTGGCAAATTTTCTCTTTTTGATGAAGAAATGTAGGATTAAAATGTTGGAGGGGGAGGAGCATCATTTAATTATTATTATTTTTAGTTGTTGGCAAACTACTCAGCCAAGGTCACAATTGGGCTCCTTTAATTTCTCCAACATTGTGGGATTTGCCAGAAAATGATTTTGAGGAAAGCTGCTCTCTTAGAGAAAGTGCTTATGTGTAAATCATGTGATATAGCTGTTGCTATGGAGATTATCAGTCTTCAGTGAATTGTCCACAAGTTGAACTTGCATCTGACAAGTCAAATTTGTCAGGTTTTTTTTGGGAGGGGTGGTGGTGGGGGAGTCTGAAGGTTAGATTTTTTTTCTCTTTACCCCCTTGACTAGATTTCCTTTGGTCCCTGGAGAAACAAACCTCTCTTCAGCTGGTGATGCCATCTTTTCTTAGCATGCACTCCTGAACTGCAGCAGACTGAATCAAAAAGCTGGAAAGGGCTGTTTTGTTCTTCCAGCTTGTAACATCCCCAAGGGCTCTAACTTCGATGGCACAATCTGGTGGCCCCTTCGTGACCATTTCAGGAGAAAAAATGTCTGGGAAGCCAATACTGGATCTCTTTTGAAAGATGCTATGACACTGAGCCACTGCTTCTAGGCTCCGCTGGTTTGGTATTTGGAACGAAAAGATTCATGACTGGGTTTTCTATTCAACAAGTGTATTTAATTTCCTTCATTGGCATGAAAAAAAAGAAGCCATGCATACGTGGGGGGGGGAGAGAGGAAGGAGGGGGAAGGGAGAGAGGGAGAGGGAGAGAGGGAGGGAGGGAGAGGGAGAGGGAGAGGGAGGGAGGGAGAGGGAGAGGGGGAGAGAGAGAGAGAGAGAGAGAGAGAGAGAGAGAGAGAGAGAGAGAGAGCGTGCGTGTGTGCACAATCCACTTGTATATGCTCTTTCTCTCTGGCAGGTAATTATTTTTCATGGCCTTGCTTTATCTGATTGACTACTGATGTCATTCTTGAAACAAGCATTTAATAAAAGCTACCACATCAAGCACCCTAACTGCAGGCAGCCAAGATAGAGCCAGTCAAGGAAAGAAGACAACATACTGTGCTGTCTGCCCTAATGAATGCAATCAGCTTCCTTCTGTTGGGGGCTCAGGGGAGGGGAGGAGGAGAGAAGGAAAAAGAAAAAGAAAGCGGGTAAAAGCACTACTTCAGCTTGAGAGATGAGAGCTCACTCTGTTCTAAATGCTCTCCTTTGACTTCCTTGTCCCTTTTTTGTTAGCCATGAAATAAAGGCTAAATCCAGGGGTTCCATTCATTCGCTAGCAAATGAAGTTATATTCACCTTGGAAGAGGCAGTGTGGGACAGCGGGGAAAGCCCCGATTTGGGTTTGGATCTTCCCCATCCCAGAAGTACATAATTCCCCTGGGGCAGTTAGGTGACTAAGTGAGTAGAACACTGGCCCTGGAGTCAGGAGGACCTGAGTTCAAGTTTGGCCTCAGACACTTAACATTAACTGTGTGACCTTGGGCAAGTCACTTAACCCCAATTGCCCTGCTTTCTCCCCTCTAGAAAGCAAAAATAAACAAACAAACAAACAAACACAACAAAACCCCCAAACCCCATAATCCCCTTGAGGGCAGGTACTAGAGAGGATCACAACTCCAGAACTACCTTCTATATGGAAACTTCGCTGATCTTCCGGCCAGTAGTGCCAGTCTTACTTAATTACCTTGTATTTAATTACATTGTGCTTATTCTCTTTTATTTATTTATTCTGCCTATGTAGCCAGCTATACTCCCCAGGGAGAATGGAGGAATCAGAATTGTTTCATCCTTTGTGTTCATATCTCCAAATGTTAGCATGATGCCTGCTGCATAGAAAACATTAAATGTCTGCTGATTGTCTGACTGATTAACCACTAAGCTTCCTCTCAACCCTAAATCCTATAAATCTAAGAATACCCAAAATCTGTGGGGAGGGAGTGCAGAGGAGAGGGAGAAAAGGAGAGAGGGGGAGAGGGGGAGAGGGGGAGGGGAGAGAAAAGGGAAGAGGAGGAAAGAGAGAGGGAGGAGGAGAGGGAGAGAGAGAATGAGGGAGGGGCAGACTACCTTTTTAAAAATATATAATTCAATAATTCGAGACTCTAGAGTATCATTGGTCAGTCAGTCAAAAGGTATTTGTGAAGTACTTCCTATATGCCATCCACTGATGCGGACATTCCCTACAATGATACAGATGATGACCCCTCATAAACTTTGTAGGTAGTCTTTGAGAGTTCCTATGGCCCTAAATCTCTTACTCTGGCCACCCTGGTGGTAAACCTCTCTGAACTTAGCTAAGTCCTGGTACATCAGTCATGTAGTTGGTCAATGGGCCTCTACATTGTACCTTTCCAATTTGGTAAGGTTGGCTGGAGCTTGTGGTCTGCATGCATAGTCCTTGAACACCTAGGTTCACGCCCAGGCCATGTTGAGGCCATGAGAGGAGGACTTGGGTGGAGAGGTTTATTTATAAAATGTCAAAAATACCCACGAGGATTAAAAATGAAGAGAAAAGGAAAATCTGGATCCTAGGACCCTCTGTGGCTGCATTTTCCAACTGTGGTCAGGTGTTTGAGTGGGTCTCACTTTGTCTGCTTCTTTTTTCCCACTGGTCAGCTCTAACAATTAGAACAGAGTTTTAAGGCTCTCTTGCTCTCTAAACTGGGCTTTGCCTTAGGCCCCTCCTAACCCAAAGTCAGTATTCTTCATTGTTGTTTCATTCATAAATTGTGTCTGACTCTTCATGACCCCATTTGGGGTTTTCTTGGCAAAGATACTGGAGTGGCTTGCCACTTCCTTCTCCAGATCATTTTACAGATGAGGAAACTGAGGCAAACGGGCTTAAGTGAATAATAACAACGTACATTTATATAGTTTTAGAGTTTACAATGTTAAAGAATACTAGTTGCTACAGGTGTTAACCTTACTTCACAGATAAAGAAGAGGGCAAGCCTGAGAGAAGCTAAATAACTTACCCATAGCAACTTGGCAAATTGTGTCAGAAGTCAATAAGTTGTTAAATCTTGATTAAGCTCCTATTACATGCCGGCCTACGTGACGGGGGTATAAAAAAAGGCAAAATCACAACAACAACTCCCTGCTTTCAAGGAGCTCACAGCACAATTGTTAGAAAACTGACAAGAGGCTAGTAAAGAACACTTGGACAAACATTTTGGGAGAGAATATGAAGAGGAAAAAGACATCCTAGCAAAATTCACAGGAATTCTACATCTTGTAAAATGAGGATCTTAGGGTGGAGACATTTAAAGGCTTCTTGGGTTCCAATATTTTACGCTTCTATGGATAAATCAGTTATTTCACGAGGCTAACAAGCCCCTCAGGCTGGTCCTCAAAGGTCTCCACAAGATGGCCCTAATCTGCCTCTACCATCTTATCTTGTGTTACATTACAGGCTTGTGTGAGGTCACTCTTCCACTCAGACTGGGTTATTCACTGACCCCTGGGACACAATCTATGCTTCCCCGTTATGAATAGTGGGTAGGGGCAGTGGTAAACAGCAGAGGCCATATACCAGAGATATGCTTTGGAGAATTTGCCAGTTTGGGCAATGGAGAAGAAGAGGCACTCAAGCTGGGTTGGAACTCTGTTTAAACAACAAAAAAGGCATACAATGGTGAGACCAGTCTATCTTCTATGTGAAGAAATTTGGATAGGAATAGCTGGAGGAAGAGGGCATTGCTGCTATGTCTTGCCAGGCTTTTTTTTTTTTTTTTGTATGGGTTTGGCTGTGGAGGGCAGTAAGGAACTCACTTGGGAGTCTATGTAGGGCCACTCCATAGCTAAAGCACAGAACATATCTGAGCAATTATGCTACCTTCTACAAATTCCACCTTTGGCTTCTCTTTTTTTGTGGAAGCTCAACCTCAAGTCACTAGGGAAGGGTGATCAGAGGTGGGTCTCACACAGTCTGTGACCCCTACCTCTACACTTGTTCTTTTCATATCCCACCTTTCATTAATGCTCTCCCCCACTACCTTCTTCACCCACCCAAGTCCAATCCACCTTTCAAAGTTCCTCTTCAGTCCAACCTTTTTTGAAAGGCATTTCTTCAATACTCCAACCTAAAGTGATCTCTCTCCCTGCTCTGAACTAATTCCCATAGCAAATTACTACCACTAAAATTCACTTGATAATTCATTGTGCTAACCTGGCAACTCCTCTTCTTCTGCTGTCATCTCAAGCCATCTATGACTTCATTGTTATATATTGCATAATACATTTTATATAGTTATCTAATAATTCATCTGCCTCTATGCCTTGTTTTCCTTACTACATTTCTTGAAGGCAGGAACCAAGTCTTAAACTTCATTGAATTTCTTGTAGCCCTTAACATGGTGAAATAATACATGTTCCTTAATTTGATTTTGCAAACAGCTTTTAGAAATAACATTCAATCCAAGAAAATGCCATTAATTCTATAAAACATCCACTGTTCTCACCCACATTGATCAACATTCTCCACATCTCACTCCATCTCCTCCTCTACCATCACCACCGCAATCATCATCACCAATCGTGTCTATACAGTGCTTTCATGATCAAAAAGTATTTTTTTCCAATTTGTGAGCCACTTTGTTTCTGATGTGTTTTGGTAGTCCTATAAGAAGAGTTGAACATTATGCTTTTCAGAGGCTTAGAAAGGAGACATTTTGGAGGAAATCTGCCTTCAAATTGGACCAGGATTATACCTGGTAACCAAGAATCTATTTGAATTGAAATGGATATTGGTACTATAGAAATATAATTTACAGATGAAAGGTCAAGAGCTGTTCTAACTATATAGTAAGACCATTTGACTTTTCTTTATACAGCCTTTCTTCCAGAGCAATCCTATTTGCCTAATTCTCAAACTGATAGGGTGGTACATTCCTTTAGGACCAATTCAAAGATGACCTATAAATTAGGTCATTAGAACTGACTGGTTCAGTATTGTCTTAGGTCGGTTTTTTTTCCCCCTTGTGTATAGTTTTAAAAAAACTGAAGTATGTTCAAGAAACATGGGTACAGAACAATAAAATCAAGGGAAATATGCAATTCTATTACTTCTGTAACTGCTTGCTACAAAAAAGGTTGTAGAGGCCATATTGTCCCACTAATCTGTTTGGTTACTTTTCCTTGGTGAGAATAATGTGCAGTACACAGGCATGAAAAGTATAAGTTGAGTTATCAATGATATTCACATATTTGCTCTTTCTACCTTGTTCCTCAATCTGGTTAAGCAACAACTTCTGTACTGGTGAACAGTGGTATTTAGTTGTAGGAAAGTGTCATGGCCAACTTGACAATTTATTAATCACAAAATAACAATAAATCTCTAGTTTTTTTTTAAAAGTATTTTTTCCTATCATAGAATTCTAAGAGGGGTGGGAATGAAGCATCTACCACCACTGAACATATGTAATACCATTCTTTTAAAAACATTTTATTTATTTACTTTTGGTTTACAACATTCAGTTTCATAATCCCTTGAGTTCCAAATTTTCTCCTGCTCTCCGGCTCACCACTACCCCCCACCCCCGCCATGCTGGCAAGCAATCTGATATAGGTTCTACAAATACCTTCACACTAAACATTAGTCAAATTGTAAAGAAGAATTATAACCAATGGAATGAACAATGAGAAAGAAGGAATAAAACAAGACAAAAAAGAGAGATTCAATTTTGCTTCAATCTGCCTTCAGACTTTGTAGTTCTTTCTCTGAATATGGATAGCCCTCTCCACCATGAGTCCCTTGGAGTTGTCTTATAACCTTGCATTACTGAGAGGAGCCCAGTCTATTAAAGTTAGTCATCACAGACATGATGTGTCTGTAACTGTGTACAAACTTCTCCTGGTTCTGCTCTCCTCCTTCAGCATTAGTTTATATAAATCTCTCCATGTTATTATGAAGTCTGTCTGCTCCTCATTTCTTACAACACACTAGTATTCCATTACATTCATATACCAGAACTTGTTTAGCCATTCCCCAATTGATGGCCATCCCCCTGATTTCCAATTTTCTGCCACTACAAAAAGAGCTGCTATAAATGTTTTTGTACATACAGTCCTTTTCCAACTTACAAGATCTTTTTGGGGAGTGGCTAGGTGGTGCAGTGAGTAAGAGTGCTGGCCCCAGAGTTGGGAGGACCTGGGATTGGTTCCAGCCTCAGAAAATGAGCACCCACACATAAATAATGACTGGCTGTGTAACCTTGAGCAAGTTACTTAACCCCAATTGCTTTAAAAATATATCTTTTTGGGATACAGCCCTAGAAGTGGAATTGCTGGGTCAAAGGGTATCCAAATTGCTCTCCAGAATGGTTGGATCAGTTTCCAACTCCACCAACAATGCATCAGTGTCCCAATTTTCCCCACATCTTCTCCAGCATTTGTCATTTTCCTGTTTTGTCATCTTAGCCAATTTGACCAGTGAAAGGTGGTACCTCAGAGTTGTTTTGATTTGTATTTCTCTAATCAATAGTGATTTAGAGCATTTTTCTTATGCTTATAGATATCTTTAATTTCTTCCTCTGAAAACTGCCTGTTCATATCCTTTGATCATTTATGAATTGGGGAATGACTTGTATTCTTATAAATTTGACTCAGTTCTCTGAATACTATTCTTTCTACCAACTTCTATTCCTGTATAATTCCAATGCCAAGAAAAAGGCAAAATAAAATAAATTAAACTTCTTTTAGGGCAACTGACTGATATATTTAATGTACACATATATACATACATAAGTATATTATATATGTATATATATATATTAAAAATAGGGTCATCCTGGTTTCCTTTAAGACTTGGATCTATACTTTTATTTTTTTAAAGCAATTGGGGTTAAGTAATTTGCTCAAGGTTACATGGCTAGTCATTATTTATGCGTGGGTGCTCATTTTCTGAGGCCAGATCTGATCTCGGGTCATCCAAACTCCGAGGCCGGCGCTCTTACTCACTGCGCCACCTAGCCGCCCCTTTAGGGCAATTGGGGTTAAGTAACTTGCCCAAGGTTACACGGCTAGGTTTTTGTTTTGTGTGGATTAAGTGTCGGAGGCCGGCTCCGAACTCAGGTCCTTCTGATTCCAGGGCCGGCGCTCTATTCACTGCGCCACCTAGCCGCCCCCAAGGATCTATATTTTCTTTTATCATTGACCTCCTCACAAATTGTTTAGCTTCAAAATTCTTATGAGAATCAGCCCTTTAATAAGAAATTGTTTTTTTTCCTTTAAAAAAGGTGCTTACAGACCAAAAATTTTACTTTGGTTTTCTAACCTTGAAAGTGTAATCTTTTGAATGGGACAGCAACATCTCACTTTTCAATTTACTAGACAAGACAGCTAGTATTTATTTCTAACTTCAAATCAAAACCAGTAGCTTCCTTTTTTTGTCATCTATTTAAGAGAATGTGGGTACACATGAAGGCATTTGTGCCTGGAATGCAGGCTCTAGCCAACATTTCTGATTATATCAGGTTGGTATGGTTCCCACAGCAATCCAAGTTCAAATTCATTTTCCACTGACCAGGGTTCTGATGGGGTAGGCCATACTCAAGTTGTACTCACCTTACAAATGACCCAAATTTTTGAATGGAATTTCATAAGATTGTTTACCTAGAACTGGAAGGGGTCTTAGAAGCTAAACCCTTTCATTCTTACAGATAGAGAACTGAGGCCCAGAGAGATTGTCAGTCAATGAGCATTTATTAAGTGCTTACTATGTGGTAGACACTGAGATACCAAGGAAGGTAAACGCCTGGTCTCTGCTCTACAGGAACAACTGGGAGACAATATGCAAACAACTATATACATACAAGATTTATACAGTATAAATTAACCTCTGAGGAAAGTGGGGCAAAAGGTGAAGGAAAGGCGTCTTATAAAAGGTAATATTTGAGCTGAGATTTGAAGGAAACCAGAGAAGCCAGGACGAAGAGGTAAAGAAGCAGATCATGGGCACTAACTTTTGAAAAGGCAAACAGCTGGAAAATGGAACGTCCCATTCAAGAAACATTAAGAAGCCCAATGCTGCTAGATCATAGGATGTGTGGAGAGAAGTAAAAAGAACGTTGGAAGAGTAGGAAGGGATCAGGCTGTGTAGTGCTTTAAAGTCTGCATTTGATCTTGTATTTGACCTTAGATGTCATAGTGGACACTGGAATCTAGTGAAGAATAGAAGGATCATGCTGTTAGACATAGTGAGAAAGACCTATGCTTTAGGAGAATCTCTTTGGCAGCTGAGGAGAGTCAGACTGGAGTGGTGAGAAACAAGGCAGGGAAACCAACCAACAGGATATTGCAATAGTCCATAAATGAGGTAAGTAGAACTAGGTCAGTTCCCCAATCCAGGTAGCAAGTGGAAGAACCAAGATGTGAACCCAGGTCCTTGATTCCTAAATCTCACGCCCATTCTTCCCAATGGAGGCATCTAACCTCACTTCACTATCTCAGAGAATCTTGGGAGTACCTGACACAGAGGTGCTTTCACTGACTGAAGAGCAGAGAAGGACCAGGGTTTATACAAATATACTGAACAAGTAACTGGCACCTGCCCTAATCACTCCTAGTCAGAGAACTCTATCCCCACTGTTAAGCTGCTGCTACCACAGCTACTGTTCCAGGGACATTTTCACATTCTAATTCAGAGAGAGAGCATTCCTGTTTTGGTGTTCTAATTAGTGGGTGTGATGCCTTTCTAACCCTAACTATAATTCCACATACCATCCCAGCTCTAACCCTAACCCTAATTGTACTCTAACCTGAACCCTAACCCTAATAGCGCTCCAGCTTCCCTGCTCTAAATGAACTCCTGGCTCCCAGGTTCTAACCCCAACCAGAGCTCTAATCCTAACCCTAACCATAAAAGCTCTAACCCTGACCCTAACTTTAACCTTAATTGTGTGATTCGAGTCTAAGCCTAAACCTAACTGCCTCCTGGCTCTAGTCCTAATCCTAATCCTGACCCTACCCTAAAACTAACTTTAACCCTAATTGTGATTAGTTTCTAACCCTAACCCTAATTGTGCCTCCTGTCCCTAACCCTAACCCCTAAATCTAACCCTCACAGCTCTAACCTTACCCTAACCTTAATTGTGTCCAAATCCTAACCTTACCCTAACCCTAATTGTGTCCTAACCCTAACCCTAGTAGTGTGCAATTTGTTTCTAACCCTAATTGTGATTTGTTTCTAACTTTAACCCTAATTGAGCTCCCAGTGTCCTAATTTGGAAATCAGAGAATATTTGCCCTTTGAAATAATGTACTACATGCTGATAGACCAAGATAAGTCACTGGACCTAAGGGAAGGAATGGCCACCAAAGACCATCTAGAGTACTAGTCATTCCTGAACAAGAATACTTGACAAGTAGATGTCTGGTCTCTGCTTGATGATCTTCAATAAGAGAGAACCCACTATCCCCCAATAGTGGGATATTATACTAATATATTATTAGTATTATACTAATGGCTAGGAAAATTTTGCTTATACTAATGCATTATACTAATGGCTAGGAAAATTTTGCTTACCTTGTATCTGTAACTTTAAACCATTGCTCCTATTTCTGCCCTTGAAGACAAGGAAGAACAGTCTTCCTATATATGATAACTTTTGAAATTCTCAGATAACCATCACAATAACCCTAACACTCTTAAGTCTTCTCTTCCCAGGTCCTTCAACTGATTGTCAGATGGAATAATCTCGACATCCTTCATCATTCTAGTCATCTTCCTCTGGACACACTCCAGCTGATGAATATTTATCCTAAAACAAACTGATTGTAATAAACCAGATGTGTTCTGACCAAGTTTAGCAAGACTATTCCATCCCTAGTTCTAGAAATGATGTTTCTCTTAATATACCCCATTACTGAATTAGCTTTTGGGGTTTCTCTATCACCCTACTGATTCAAGTTAAGCTTGTCATTCATTAAAATCCCCATTATATTCAGTAGAACTCCTGTCTAGTCATGCCATCTCACCTTGGGTTTCTGAAGATGATTTTTTGAGCCCAAGTACAAATTATTAATACCTTCCATGTCATTTATACCTATTAAATTGCATCTTTTTTGGTTTGGTGTGCTGTTTTAGCCTGCCATTTGTGGGGAGAGGGGGATATATTTTCTCTTTAACTCAATGTGTTATTTCTAGCTGCTTAACTCTGTTTGCTTCTGTTTTCTCATGTATAAAATGGAGATAGTAATAATTCCTGCCTTCCAGGGTTCTCATAAGATCATAATTGCAAAGCACTTAGCACAGAGCTTGGCACACAGTGAGTGCTATATAAATATTATTATTTCCACCTTTGTGTCATGTTCAAATATGATTAACATGCCTTCTATGCCTTTATCTAATTAGCTTATTATTTGTTATTTAAAATAAATAACACAAGGTAATAAATAAATAACATAAGAGTAAGCAAAATTTCCTGGGGCACTCCATGGGTAAACTCCCTCCAAGGTAACACTGAACCATTAATAACCAATATTTGGATTGGACTATTCAACCAATTTCGAGTATACACACACTACTATACAGGCCATGATTCATTTTTCCCTGTATTAGAACAGCATAGAACAGAGAGACTTCCTAAATAATTTGGTAAAATCTAGGTAAACTATATCTATAGTATTTCACTTACCTACCAGTCTAGCAACCCTATGAAGAAAGAAAATGAAATTATTCTGCTATGACCTGTTCTTGATTATGGTACTTTTTATTATTTTCTTTTTACTATCACTACTTCCTTTCTTTATATCTATTAGAAATTTCTTTTTAAAAAGGAGGTGCAGCTAGGTAGCTGAGTGACTAGAATATCAACCCTGGAGTCAGGAAGACTTGAGTGCAAATCCAGCCTCACACACTTAACATACTTACTAGCTATGTGACCTTGGGCAAGTCATTTAACTCCAATTGCCTTGCCTTCCCCCCCCCCTCCAAAATTTTTTTCTTGAATAATAAGTTCTAGGATTTACCTGACATTAAAATTCAAGTTCATTGAACTATAGTTTTTAGACTTCATTCTTGTCCTACCCCTCCTTTTTTTATGGAAAAGCAGATCAGCATTTGCCATCTCTAAGCCTACGTACCTCTTCCATTATCAATGACCTTTGAAGATGGATGGGAACTTAGTGATAAGAGTCCAAAGCTTGCATTTTTCAGAGGAGGAATATAAGAACCAGAGAAGAGATGTGATAGGTATTGGTCAAATGATCAGTGATATATACTTCACGTTCATTATGGGTTGAATACTCCTTTGGGGGATTGTCTAGAAATCTAACTGCCAACTATAACCTTATTTCTGTAGGAAAATGAATTTTGAGTTCCAAACAAGTGACTTACAAGTGAACTTCACATGAAGCCCCTTTTCATCTTTGCTGTGTACACCTCTCTATACTGGTCTCTTGGGCACCCTTGATTTATATAGACAATAGTTCAGGGAAAAACAGCCTAACCTCATGTGGTTGTGGGTTTCTTTCATCCTCTCTATAATTTGGGGTTAGCAGGGGCCCCCCTACTCTATTTCATTAAAGCTATATATGGTGTTGTCCCTTGGAACTGAGGGAGTTGAGTGACTTCCTGTCTCCACACAGGACTGCTCAACTAGCTCCCCCTCCCAGAAGGAAACATATGTTAAGTCAGAGTTTGGATGAGGGGAAACGGTAGAGAGGGTGAAGAGAGAGAAGCTTGTTAACTAATAGTGCCATGCTATGTTTGGTCTTCAGCTATCTCTGACTTCAGGAACATACAGAAATCACAGCATTTGAGGGCTTCAAGCTGAAGGTATGAAGGGGGAATATAAATAGGGAGTCAGTTTTAAATACCCTGAAAAGCCTTATTTCTTTCCCCAGTTTTAGTGAGAAACAAAGACGCTGTCTTCTAAGTAGATCACTGTTGGAAGGCCCATTTTTTAAGGGCCTTTGTGAAAGCAGTATAAAACCCTTCAAAAGATTACAATACTGTGTTCTTGGAGAAAAAGCAATACCAGTCTGACGGTTCTTATGGTGTCTGCTGTTCCCTCGATAGAAGCACACTGGGAACAGAAACACTGTTGTCCTAGGCTATAATTTTATTTTCTTGAGGGATGCCAGGTATCCAGCTCAGAAAAAGTCCAAATTCCAACTCCTTGGGTGCCACCATTTGTGTAAAATTGCAGGCTGGATTCCAAAAATTGGAATAAATAAATAAATAACGCCAATGAACTCATGATGTGCTGAGTCTAGAATGGTGACAGAACCATGTCCTTTATTTAATAAGTGTCTGAATAAAACAGGAAAAAACCAACCACTAAACATACCATTGAAAGATTGTTCATAAGGGGAAAGAGTCCTAAGATTGTTGATTTAGAACTGGAATGGATGGGGGGGGGGTCTTCTAATCAAATCCTTAATTTGACAAATTATAATTCAAGTGACATCCAGATAATAAGTGTGAAGGCTGAGATTCAAATTCAGGGTCTTGAACTTGATACAAAATTCTTCCCATTACACCACAGCTGCTGGGAAGGAAAAGTGACATTTCCTACTATAACTAGCTGCTGCTAAGATCCGCTTGTTTAGAAAACAAGTTCACTGGTCTAAAATAATTTAAACTGAATGAGACACTGGATTAAAAAGAGATAATGTACAGGTAATGTTAATTTCCTTATTCTTTTTCCTATTTTCAACACTGACTTCAGAGGCTGAATGTGAACAACAAAAGTCACCATCCCTGAAATCACATTCAAGTTCTACCTTTTTTTCCTCCTCACCCCTTGATATTATTACACTATTTAAAAGGCAGACTCAAAATTACAAGTTCTATCAGTTTCACAGACTTGAGCATTTTGCTAAGATTTGTTGAAAATGTTATTGCCATGGTGCCCATAAGTCCGCTTTTTATGGGATTGTTCCTCCATTCTCCAAGTATATAACACCCCTCAAAGGAAAAAAAAATAGCAGTAACATTTTGTTCCAGTGCCATAATGTGTCTTCTACATTATGGGGATTCATTAAGTGTTTAATAGTGGCGTCTGTGGCTAGTTAGCTCATATGGTTAAAGCACATGGCTAATGAAGCCAGGGTCATGGGTTCAATCCCCATATGGGTTAACCACCTTTGCTCTGCCCCATGACCACAAACGGTACTCCTAACATTTACCAGCAGCCTCACAAATGTAGAGGATTGGTCACAAGGGGTAAAGACTGGGTAAGAAAGAATGAAAGGAACAGCAGATATATAACACCCTTCCTGGACATAAAGACTCCAACTTCCTGTTAAGGTTAGTCAAGTGACCTTCATGCAATTCAGCAAAGGGCAGGATTGATTCCGACAAATAGGCTCTATTTTCTACTTTCTAGTGAGGAGCAAAAGGGAGATATTTCCAGTGAGATGAGTGAGCTCCTATTATGTCCCCACTACTTAATTAGAAACTGTGGAGTTCTAATATGTGTGGCATATGCGCTTGCTCTCTCTCTGTATAAAATATATTACATATAAACACACATACATATACAGAATGAGAGTGGCTCTGTTTTGCTTGGTTATTATCATTTATTATAAGAGTTTGTTTATTTGGGGGGACATGATGGAGCTGCCTCCCTCCCCCCAATGGAAAGAAATGAACATCTATCAAACATTTATAAAATATACCAAAAAGAGCCAAAGGGAGTTCAGAAAGAGACAATTAAGGACAAGATTGGAATTATCACATTAGATTTATTATATGTTTTTAAAAAACCAAGCCATATAACTGATGCTCATGGCTTTATGTACAATTCTTTTTCTCTTCTTGGTATATGGAAATGATCATGTTTGTCAGATTTATAATAAAGATGGAAAAAATGTCTTATAAGTTGGAAAATATTAGAGAAAATATCTCACCCTGTAAGATGCTTTGTTATCATTTTTGACTTTCCCTTATGTAGGTAAAACAAACCCTCAAAAGAATGACTTAAATGTATTCTCACTTAAAATATATGAGAACTCTGTTGTCAGATTTACTATATTTTGTTTGTAATTTTGCCAGAACCATGAAGTTTTCTCTTTTAAAAATGGTAATTAGTACATAATACACATCAGGATTACTGGAAGTTAAAATTCTAACTAAAAATTTTTTCACCCAGGGCAAAATAGTTCTCAAAGCTGGGCAGTAGGACAGTAGTTAGACTATAGGTATAATCACACCAAGAAAAAAGTCTTTATCCTCATTGAGTTTGGGATGGGGGAACTGCTGGGAGTAAGGCACCACAGCAATAGGAACCTGGGTGAGGGAGCTGTCCAGGGTGGGAAGACTAAGAGAAACAGTAGGACAGTAGGAATTGCATCTCCTGTTCCCCTAATCCACCTAAAGAACAGTCATTTAGATCAACCATCTAACTGGCTTAAGGCAAAGCCCCATTCATCTAATGATAGTTAAAGGTATGACAAAGCAACCTTCAAGTGGAGATATATGCTGCCACACTAATGTTGCTTCTGTATCTGGCATTTCCTGCCAGAGCTATAATCATTGATGTTTATTTCATTCTCAGTCTTTGTTATTAGCATTTTAATTTCCTTTGCTTCTCATCTCTACAAACTTCCCAATTTTATACAATTAAGTAAAAATGTACATTGACATAAAAACATAAAAAACCACCCAAACCTGAGTATACATAGATTGCTTATTTCATACTTATTGTGATGTACACAGGATGACCCCCAAATTAATGCAATTTTAAGCTTTAAAAATTTCAAAACCTTTAAAAATGCACTAGCAAAGTTTTGGGGACTGCCTCTTTTATTAGGTAAGATCAAGGACTGATATCTGATTAATAATCCAGCTTTTCAGTCAAGTGATCAACTGGAATCAATCTCTGATGATTCTTTACAGTGGCTGAAGATAGATATTGCACAGGACCATCAATGTCAGTACAACAGATGGTTTGAAGTAAGACAAAAGCTGAATTAGAGAACATTGCTAAACTGGGGTGGTGGGAGGTACTGACTATTGTAGAGGATCCTGGGGGAAAGAGAGGTCACAGGAGCTATAAAAACCATTACATGGAGTAGCTTGGACTTGAGCTGACCCTTGAGAGATAAGTTAGACCTCAGACAAGTGGCAAGATGAGAAAATCATTTCTAGGCAGAGAGATAATAAGAGGTGGTGCTGGATTTAGAGTCAGGAATACCGAGGTTTCAGTCCTGTTTTTCCTCATCTGTAAAATGAGGATAGGATTTCCTCATCTGTAAAATGAGCTGTAGGATCTACCTTCAGAGGCCTATTGTGAAGATAAAACTGAGCCGAGTGAAGTGCTTAGTAAACCTTAAAGGACTACTATATTAATATCAGCTGTTATTGTTAATGTGGTCAAAAGTATAGAGGGGAGGAGAGTATGGCAGCAGTGAGCAGAGCTAGAGTGAAGGACATGGACTGGGAAACAGTGGAAAAGAAGGCTGCCTTGTATCTCTTCACCCCAATCATTCTTCTTTGGGGAAAAAGTAACTGAAAACTAGGTCATTTGCAGGCCATGAGTCAAACAGAATCTAATCTTACCACTGTGTAATCACCACTGTGGTCTCTATACTGGTATAAGCTGGGAGGGTGTCAGGAGATGGGGGTGCTGCATACTGGGAAAGGAAGGTCAGTAAGGCTGCAGAAGGAAGCAGATGTTTGATATTCAGGGATCTGCTAAAGGTATCAGAAGTACTCTCAGGTCTGGTTGTCAGTCTTTGGAGGTCAAAAGACTAGTTTGGGGGTGGTAAAGGAGTCTGGATGGGAAGGCAGGGCTGCTGCTAAGATAGCATTTGGTTTGAATGAGGCAATAAAGAGAAAGGGTTGAGGCTGGGATCCTGGCAAGGGTGAAGTAAAGTGAGGGTTAAGTAAATGCATATGGGAGTAAATGCTTGAGTGAGTGAGTTGGTGAATGCCCACCTGTGTGTTAAGTCCTGACCTGAGTCAGACTCTGGGAGGTGAGGACCCACCTAGTCCACACCCTCCTCATCCCTCATCCCCACTACACTGCATATTTACTAGCACTGACAGAAGAGTGATGGCTCTGTAAAATCAGATTTTGTTTTAGATAACGTATCTTAATCTTGTATTTTTTGAGGCCCTCCTAGTTCTGTTTTGGGCAGATAGTGTCACTGGGGGATAAGGTGACTGGGTATGTGTGACTATTGTGTGACTATATTGCATGATTGGAGGGTTGTTACAACCAAACCACAAACCCTGCCTGAGATGTATACTCATGAGCACACCTCCAAACACCAGGATGACCATACAGAGGAATGGAATCCAAGGCAGGCCTCTCTCAGGCTTGCTGTTTCCTCTCACACTTGCAGCTCTCACGCTGACGAGCAGAACTTACCATAAACACTACCTCTTCTACCATTAGTGCTCCTCAGAACTAGATTGGTCTTGTGACCACTTCATTTGCCTCATTTCAGCAACCACCAACCCACAGCAACCTTAAGTACTCTACCATTCCTCCAATGACAATCTTTTGCTCCTGTTACTTTGTTATATTGGGCTGAATTTCCACACAGAGCTGGAAGGGACCTCAGAGACCACCTAGTCTAATCTTATTTTACAAATGAGAAGGTGTGGAAAAGTTATGTAACTTGACCAGAGTCACACAGCTTGAAAGAGCCTAAAAGTGTCAGGGTCTCCCATTGCCTCCTGGGTCATCTCCAGTCATCCTGATGCATATCAGGTTGCTGGATCCAGATGGCTCTGGAGGAGAAAGTGAGGCTGGTGACCTTGCACAGCCCTCCCTCACTCAAAACAAAGTCAACTGCAAGTTATGTCATCATTTCCCTGATGTCAGTCCTCTTCAAAAGCAAAGGGCAAAACACAACAAAGAGAGTCTGAAATGGGCACTGGCACCTCCATCCCTATCCCAGCTATCCAGTGTCCAGCCTGACAGGTATTGCTGTCTGCATCTTTGGGCCATGTGACTTGGGTACCCAAATGAGCCCACTGGGGCCCAACATAACTTTGCTATGAGGACCTGAGGTCTATGGCTGCTGTCTAGTGGCAGTTACCCTCTCTCTCCTGCTTGCCCATAAACTCTCCTTTCCTATCCTGGCCATAGGACCACCAAAATCAGAAGGCCAATCCAACCTTGGATACACACCAAAATCATAGGCCCTCCTGTACTGTGGATCTGGAACAGCATGCCACTGCTAGCTTGCCCCCAGGCTACAGGCACTCAAGACTGTCTTCCCCCAATCCTTCTCATTTCTTGCTTGATGGCCCTCTTTTGGTATTTCCACTTATTACTTAAATAGACAAGTGTGTCAAGCAAATCTTCCTCATTATTGGAGTAAGAATTGAAAGGCCCTTCACTCAAATATACCTCCTCCCAGCCTAAAATGTTTCTTGACTGCTGAAAATTATTGATAGGCACAAGCCAGGGGTCTCTTTTCCTGTTATAAATTTAACATTGAAGCTACAGCATTTTGTGGCCTATATAGGAGTAGCAATCTACCTCAAAGATCTGATAATCTCTTCAAATAAAACACTTCCCTCCTCCATCCATCAAAGGTATCAACCAGTCAAAGCTAGATCTTTTCAGATTCCCCATCATGAAGGCAATCGTTGCCTGATTAAAGATGTCCTAGTAATTGAATAGTTTCAGCAGGCTAAGGTGTCCTCATGTTTGTTCTTAAAAAATAGGTGGGGATAGGATCCTTAGCTTCTATGGAGTAGCTGTTATGCTTAAGATAATTAGCACAACCTATATGAGGTTGTCTGAGGATCAAATGAGATAATATTTATAACAGTGTTTAAGACAGTGTCTGGTATGTAATAGGTGCTTAATACATGCATGTTCTCTTCCTTCTTCCTTATGATCTGGTTGAGCCATGATTCTAGCAATGAGCATTTATAACTGCTCTAATTTCCCCTAGGTCCATGCTTCCTCTATGGTATCACATAACAGATAGAGGGGAGGGAAGAGGAGGTGGAAAGGAAACAAGGATTTATTAAGTGCCTATTGTTTGCCAAGTGCCAATCACTTTACAAATTTATGTCATTTGATTCTTAGAACAACCCTGTGAGGTAAAGGCTATTGAACTCCTGGGCTTGAAATTAGGAAGACTTTGGTTCAACTCTTGCCTCTTATACTTATTAGCTATGTGACCATGAATAATCTCTTGGAATCTAAATTTCCTTAATCTGTAAAATAGGAAAACAGCTGTAGGCCCTACCTTCCAACTTGAATTGTTGTGAGACTCAAATGAATTAATGTCAGGAAAGTACTTTGCCAACTGTACTATACTATATAATGTCAACTATTGTTATTATCAATCCACCCAAAAAGAGCTGCCTCCATAGTATTTGTGGGGCAAGTATAGGTCAACCAACTTCCCACAAGACATTCTCTTTTGAAAGTAGAAATTGGAGACATAATCAACTATGGGCCATAACTCACCTAAGTCATGCTTGAAAGATGTTATCACTGCTTACTTATGTTAGTAACTACTCTTGGCAGAGGGGAGTACTATCCTTTAAATAACTAGATACATTTCCATACATCATGGTGGCCATACAGGGCGGAGAGGCTCGAGGCAACAGGCTTTGCCAATCTTAATTGTGGCTCGCCATCTCTTTGCACATTCTTTCACTGTTCCCATGTTGAAATAAATAACTTGCCACAGCCACAGACTCTTCTACAGTGTTCTAGCACTTTCTGCACCAAGTATGGCTTCATATCTCCTTTTTTTTACTACCCAGAACCAATCTTCTACATTCTGTAATCAATAACTCTCCTCCCCAGCTACTTCTTTGGAGCAGCAGGCTGAGGAGGAAACCTTCCCATGCTAATAGCAATACCAGCTCCTCTTTCCTCCACCCAGCCCTATAGTGTCTCAATCTCCTGATAGAGGTTCTTGAAGGTTAAATAGATGAATATGGACAATTACCAATAGGGAGCCACTGTAAACATTTTAGTAGGGTAGTGACATCCAATTCAATTTTGGTTCAACAAACTTTTATTAATAAAGGCATTGTTTTAAACTCTGGGGGGAGTGTTATACAAAAAAAAAAAGAAAATACAACCATTACCCTCACAGAGAGAAGTTCTGTAGAAAAATTTAAGGAGGGAGATGTCATTTTTCATTGAGAGGATGTGGAGAAGCATGAAGGCCCCAAGGTCTGGAAAGAAAAGGGTTTTAAAAGGTAGTGATGAGGGAAGGGCGGGTGTGCATTACAGAGATTAGCAGATATGGTGATGGCCTTTGTTAATATATATGGAAGACAGAGACTGCAAGAAGACAATGGAGGAAAGGCTATTTGTCCAATTTGGCTAGATACTGTGTACAGGGAAATAATGGGAAAAGTTATGTAAACTGGAGAAGCTAGGTTGGAGCCAGCTTGGGGGTGGGGGGGGGGCTTAGTTGTCAGATGAAAGCTATGGCTTGCAAAGTTTAATATGGCAATATACAGATTGGAGGGGAAGGGCAAATACTATAGGTGAGAAGACCATTAGGAGTCTCTTACAAGAATAATGAAATAGGAGTGGCTAGGTGGTACAGTGAATAGAGCACCGGCCCTGGAGTCATGAGGACCTGAGTTCAAATCTGTTCTCAGATACTTAACACTTGTTATCCATGTGACCTTGGACGAGTCACTTAACTCCAAATGCCCCCCAAAAAAGCCAAAAGAAAAAAGGGAAAAAAGAATAATGAAATAAATTCAGGACAAGGCTATGGGTGACAACCCTGGAGAAGAAAAGGTAAATCAAAAAGATGTTTGCAAAGGAGAAATGACAGAGAAGATGTGATCCTAAAGACTTAGCATATAAGAAATGAGATGGCTAATCTTCCCCAAACACATATTCTATTTTTTTCCTTTTTTTTAATTAAAATTTTTTTTCAATGAACAAAACTCAATTCCTCCCCTCTCATTTTATTCAATTTCTCAATGTAGGATTTGTACCAGATGCCTTAGCCAACAGGTATTCCTTTTTTTTTTTGGTGGGATGACTTAATTTCTCTAGTAACATGAGAGTGTCCTTGCCATCCATATGCTCCCCTATAAATCTAGTCTCTGCTCAATTAGGCAATTCCCAAGCACCCTACAGATGTTTTGCTGGCTTATGGTTTTCTCCTTCCTCCTTCTTCTACAATTTAATATAGTTGTCTTCTTAGTGTCAAGAAAAAATGAAATGACTTCATGTCACAGCTGTGGTTGACCACTTACCACATGCATACCGTTTGTGCTTATATGATTTGATCACATCATTTCGCAGCAGCCTCAAATATATTTCTGTCTCGTTTTACAAAAAGAAATGGGGAACCTTTTGCTGAGAAGTTCTGAAAAGTCAACAGTCACTGGAAACCTGAGGATAATCATTGCTATCTGTCAGAGAGTCAGGCAACCACCATAACATTTGAGAACAAAGTAAGACAAACAAAATAGGAAACTGGGCTATGTCTAAAGGAACAAGATGAGAATTTGGCAAATGGCACCTGAATGACAGCCCTATAGAAGTCAGAATTATTATCAGGAAAGCTTACAAAACAAGAGGCTGATTTTGGATAAAAATGGAGGCATGAAGATTAGGTCCATGGTACCCAATGTGAAAGTTGGAAGGTACTTTAGAGATCATTTGGTGTAGCACTTAAACTTTTTCCACTCAAGACTCCTTCATTGCTTCTTAAACAGTTTAAGAAACATGCAGCTCCTTTATTTCACAGATGAGAAGACTGAGACTGAGAGAGGGGAAAGTGATTTGTTCCCAGTCACATAGCTAGAAAGTGATAGAGTCTGAACTCAAACCCAGTGCTTATGATTCCAAGCTCTGGTGAAAGAAGTAGGAGACCTGAGTCTAATTCCAGCTCCGCCATTAGTTAGCTACTTAACTTAGAGCAAGTCCCTTCTCCTTTCTGGGCCTCAGTTTCCTCATTAGTGAAATAAGAGCCAAACCAGGTATCTTCCATGTTCCTTTTAGCTCTAACAAACCTATAATGATGAGGAGGGGAGGGAGGAAGGAAACAAGCATTTATTGTGTGCCTATGATGTGTCAGGCACCATGCTATACACTTTGCAAATATTACTTCTTTTGATCCCTCTCCTATGAGTCATTTACTACGAATGGTGAAACAATTGACTATATATTCTTTCTGTACGAAGGCAGCCATTCTTCTCTAGGTATATCTCTTCAGCTTGCAAGAGAGCACATAGTAAGTAAGCACTTATGACCAAGAAGCTGGTCTGTATTATTTACGAATGGAAATGCCCAAGAGTTGAATCCAAAGTTATGACAGAATGCCAAAGGAAATGTGTAAGCCCACAAACATTTATTAAGTATTCATTATGTGTCAGGCACTATACTAAGCCCTGGGGATACAAAGAAGGGAAAAACAAAGCAAAACAAAAACCCAGAACATGGCTCCTGCCCTCAAGAAGCTCACATTTCAATGAGAGACAAGATGCAGACAACAGATAAGATATGAACCAAGTAGAGAGAAGGTTATTCCATAGGGAAGATCTGCATCTAACCATGCCTGTAAATGCTAAGATGGTGAACACGCAGACAGTTTCACGTGAAACTTCATTTTCACGTGGCAATTTAGAGGGGGACAGCAGAGTCACCTTTCATTGGCCTCCAGTGCTTGTGGGTTTAACAACATAATATTCTGTGGCCACTGTTGCCATGAGGAAATAAGTGAGTAGACTCATAGGGGAGATGAAGAAGCAGGTATAATTCATTCACACTTTTGTCCACTTCCCCTAAATCTTACGGCTAGCCTCACTCCAACCTAAAATGACATCACAAGGGCGATTTCCACACACAGGCTAGTGAATGAACTGTTATTCACAAGGTGCACCCCCGCCCCAATTCCACAATCTAGTGCCACAGGACCTTCTGAGCTGCATCTCACTGCTCCCTCCCTCTATGAAATGAAAAAAAATTTTTTCCTGTCAAACATTCCCAGGATTATCCCGCTTCTAGCCTTTATTCAAGCCCTTCCCTAGACCTGGAATGGTCCTCCTCTGTGCAGCCTTCCCAGACCAGCTTTATTTTCTTTTCTTCTATTTTTTATTGTACTTTTTAGGGTACCACATATATTTATTACCTTCTAATTTGTATGTGTCCTTCCTCCCTTCTTTCTACTGGCAGTAGTAACAATTCATATTTCTATAGCACCTTAAGGTTTGCAAAGCTTTCCACTCACAACTGAGACAGAGAAGGACAAGGAGGATCACCCCATTTTACAGATGAGAAAGCTAAGGCTCAGAGAGGTTAAATGATTTGCTCACAGACATAATACTAGTAAATGGAGCCAGGATTCAAATGCAAGTTTTCTGCTTCCAAGTCCTACAATCTCTGTTATACCATAGTGCTTATACTAGATTATAAACTCTATGAGAGAAGAGACTATGTTCTATTTATCTATCAATAAAATTTAAGTGAACTGAATTGATTTTGTTGTCACAGTATAATAGTCACTGACATTAACCTAGAACTTAATATTTTTCCAAGTACTTTACATGCATTATTTCATCTATACAATGACACTGGGAGATAAATGTGAAAGTTATCATTATTTCATTAAATGAGAAAACTGAAGCTGGATGAACTTAAATGATTTATCCAGCATCATCCATCTAGGAAAGGTCTGAAAGTAGATTTGAAGTCAGCAAAGTGTTCCTGACTCCAGGTCAAGTACCTTACCAATCATCTAACACTGATATTCTAATATAGGATACAGATATTTTTTAGAGAGAATAAAAGAAAGAAATCACACCAAAAACAACAACAACAACCCCAAACCCTTCGAAACGCCTCCCAAACTGGTTTGTACCTGCCATTAGTTAGATTTCAGAATATGTCACTGGGGAGGCAAATCTGGAACCCTAAGTAGTACCTCAGTATTCCTCTTTGCTCAATCAATATTCTACTTTAGGATGGTGGGAACAGGAAGCACATGCATATTTTAAAGGGAAAACAAGACTAAAATATAAACAATACACGTGGAAAATGAATGAAAATGAATGATCTACTGAAGCTTTCCTGGAACCACAAACATGGATGTATATAGAAAGAACTGTTAGGATTTGTAAGCATCATAGAACATTAGCACTCAGAGGGATATTAGAGATTATCTAGTCTAATCCCCTTAAATTGTGCAGATGAAGAAACAACTTGCCCAAGAATACACAGGTAGTAAGTCCAGTAAGTCCTGGAAATAACTTGTCACCAATAACTACCAAAAGACCAAGGTGAAATAATTATATGATTCAATTCAATAGGCATTTGTGTTGATGTTTAGTTTTTTAGTCAATTCTTTGTGACCCAATTTGACATCTTCTTGGCAGAGATATTGGAGTGGTTTGATATTGCTCCAGATCATTTTACAGATGAGGAAACTGAAGCAAAGAGGGTTAAGTGACTTGCCCAGGGTCACAGAGCTAGTGTCTGAGACCAGATTTGAGCTCAGAAAACTGAGGTATCCCTGACTCCAAGACCAAAGCTGCCCAAGTCCAAGGGTGTACAAAGATGATGTGAAAATAGTTCCTGCCCTCAAGGAACTTACATTCTATTGGGAAGACCAACATGTATGCAAGAAGGTAATATAATCTATTTTTGGAAGGGATGCAACTCAACTGTGGAAATCATAAAAAGTTTCCCATAGGTAGTGGCACATGAGTTGAACCTTGAAGGAAGGAGAAAATTCTAAGAGGAAGAAGAGAAGAGAGCATGTAAAGATGCAGGCATAGAGGATGGAATGGCCAAGGAACAGTGAAAGTTGGCCAGTTTATCTGAACACATGAGTAAATAGAAATAATGTGAAGTAGCTCTGGAAAGGCAGGAAGGAGTCAAGTTGAGAAGGTATGAAAATCACAAACTGAGTAGTTTGTGTTTTCCCCCCTAGAGGTAACAGGGAGCCAGTGAGGATTCTCAAGTAAGGGGAGTGACATGGTCAGACTTGTGCTTTAAGCAAATTACTTTGGTAATTTTGTGGAAGATCAATTGGAAAGGAAAGAGAATGGAAGCAGGGAGATCAACTGTAAGCCCCTTGTAATAGATCAAGTGATAGGTGATGGGGGTTTGAACCAGAGCTGTGCTCATATGAATGGAGAGATGTGAGAGATGTTGCAAAGGCAGGATCCACAAGACCTAATTGAATGGGGATGGGAGGTAAGGAGAGGGAAGAGTTGAAGATGAACCCAGGGTTATAAAACTGGAAGAATGTTAAAATGGTGGCACCCTAAGCATAAATAGCAGTTTGAAGTAGGAGCAGGTTCTGAAGGGGAAGAAAAAGAGACTGGTTAATAGGGATAGATGAGGGAATTGATAAAAGACAAAGGCCTTGATTATTATTAATATCATTTGCCACTGAGAAAAACAAAATGTCATGTGTTTACCCCAAACTTCAAATCCTAAATGAGTTCTTTTATTTAGTGACCCAGAGAGGTTTCTGGCTTTTGCTCTGGTCGTGATCATTGTCTGCTATTCAATCAGGTGTATGTGCATTTGGTTATTCATTCATTCATTCATTCATTTATTTTTTTTTCATTCATTCATTCATTCATTCATTTATTTTTAAAGCAATTGGGGTTAAGTAACTTGCTCAAGGTTACACTGCCAGTCATTATTTATGTGTGGGTGCTCATTTTCTGAGGCTGGATCCTATCCCAGGTGGTCCCAACTCTGAGGCCAGCGCTCTTACTCACTGCGCCACCTAGCTGCCCCAGGTATATGTGTATTTAAAGTGAGGGACAAAAAAGAAGGATTTTTTAACTTCAGCATGGGAGAAATTGAGACCCCCTTGCTCAGTTGCAGGATCCTTTTGTGGTATATACTTGCTCACTGCTGCTGTCCTCTCACCATGAGCTACTGCACTTTAGAACCAGCCTTATTCTGGCAGAGTGGAAAGACCACTGAACCTGAAGCCAGAAGACCTGAAGGTTCAAATCCCAAATCTATTTCTAGTCATACACATTAGTTATATGACTGTACTCAAATAATTTCATCTCTCTGGGCATTAGTTCAATAGTAAGACAGAGATATTTATACTTACACTACTCGCCTCCATGGGATGTTATAAAGAAAACACTTTGTAAACCTTCAAGCACTATATAAACATATAAGTGCCTATCCAAACATAAGTCATGAGAACTGGTGTTACTCAACCCTGGTTAGCCTACCATGAACTGGAACATCTTATCACTGGCTTTCCTTCTCAGGTTCTATGAATGTTATGGTCTGTTTGAAACAACAACAACATGACCATATTTAGACATTTTAAGAAAAGCATCATCCGGCCCACCAAATGTGGTTACGATCCACCCATACATTTGGTCTGACTTTCTCCATCACACAGCCCTCATCATAGGCTGGCACTCTGACAAGGCAATGTAGGGAGTAGCTCAAATTTGTCTCAGGTGCTTGCTCAGTTCTTTGTAATACACCCGCATTCTTGCTTCCTATTAACTTACTTCCCTCACCAAATACCCAGGGCTTTTGTTTGGCCCAAAGTAAAATAGAATTCTATGTTCCTTCCTCCATTTCTTTTTTCTCATCCCTCATCAGAACTTTCTTTTGTGTGAAAAGCTTTATTCTCCCATTATCTTCTCAATAACCACTTCTCAATAACCACTCAATAACCACTTGGCTTCCAGGATTAGAAAACATGTGCCTAAGGACTTTACCCTGTCAGTTCTAGAACTCTTACCTTGGGACCTGTGAGGGTGAGAGCCTCTCCCATGTGTGGGCCATGCTACCATCCCAGTTGCTCCAGGCATGTTTAATTTATTTTTTAAAATCCTACTTTATTTTCAGCTCTGAATTCTCTCCCTCCCATCTCTCCTATCCCTCCATTAAGAAAACAAGAAAAACAAGCCCATCACAAAAGTATTTAATAAAGCAAAAACAATTTTCACATTAGTCATTTCAAAAAAAGAAAAGAAAAAGGCCTCAATCTGTGCTCAATCAGTTCTCCATTTAGAGGCAGATACAACATTTCATTGTGAGTACTCTGGAGTTATGTTTGGTTATGGTGTTGATCAGAGTTCCTAAGTCTTTCCACATTGTTTGTCCTTAGAAAGCTGTTGTTTTTCTCTTGGTTCTACTCATTTAACTTTGCATCAATTCATAAAGATCTTCACAGATTTCTCTGAAATGATCCCCTTCAATAGCATTCCATCACATTTCATATAGCATATGGCCATTCCCCATATGCTTCACTTAACTCCCCTGACATCTTCTTTCCAACTCCTTTGCCACTTCAAACCTCAATCTCCACCCTTACCCCATGGAATGGAATACACATTAAACACCAGAGAAGTCATTTTGGCCAGAGAGTACAAAAAAAAAATATGCCCTAACTTAGAAAGGTAGACTATATCCAGATTGAGAGGGTCTTTAAATGTCAAATGGAGGAGTTCATACTTAATCCTGTAAAGGGAAAGTTCTAACCTAATCTGTGACCATGTGATAACATTTCTCAGGTACCATATTTTCATGCCTTCTAGAAAGAACATTTGTGGAGGACGGCTAGGTGGCGCAGTGAATAGAGCATCCTGGAATGAGGAGAACCTGAGTTCAAATCCAGCCTCAGACACTTGACACATTTACTAGCCATGTGACCTTGAGCAAGTCACTTAACCCCAATTGCTCTGCCTTCCTGCCTGTAATAATAATAATAATAATAATAATAAAACAACCATTATCAAGTACTACTTCAGAGGTCAACCAATCATCCTCATCCCTGCCATATGGAATACATATCCTATGAGAATTAATTGAAGGAACTGGGGATGTTTTTTTTGCCCAGAGAGAAGGGATATAATACCTGTCTTCAAGTGTCTGAAGAGCTATCACTGGGAAGATCTGATCTGGCCTTGGTTCCAGAGGACTGACCTAGGAGCAATGGGTGGGTGTTGTAAAAAGGCAGATTTATGCACGATATAAGCAAGAATTTCTTAATGATTAGAATTAAACAAAAGTAAAATGGCTTGCTTTGGCAAGTTATATGTTTGCCTTCACCGGAGTACTTTAAGCAAAGGCTACATGACCACATATCAAGGATATTGAGGAGGTCATTCTAACTCAGGTTCACATTGGCCTCTGACCTCCATAGGATCATAGATGCATAATTGGAAGAGATCTCAGAGTTTATTTAATTCAACCCCCTAATTTTACAGTTGAGAAAAAAGAGGCCCAGAAAGGTTAAGGCATTATCAAGACCACATCAATAATAAGAATAAGATTTGAGGTTTGAATTTAGATCTACTGTTCCCAGGTAAAGTGTTGTAAGCACCTGGCAAGCAGATGGGGGATATATTTGACTCAATAATTTGAGTTAAGATGGGTTGAACTCTGGATCCTTGAAATCATCCCACATGATGGAATTTTAGTACTAATAGTTGACTTGTTGGGGAGCTACTTTGGGACCAGGAAGGCCTTCCTAGAGTCACTAATCATGCCAAGTAGGCAACTGACTCCTGATGAGCCTGGCTGTCATTCAGCAGGTCTTTGGCCCAGCTGGGGGCAGGGAAAAAACAAAACTCGGCTTTTCTGACCTCCAGATGATGTTCCCTCCTTCCTGTATAGCTATTACCAAGTGTGAGATCTCTCCCAGTGGCAGGATCCCATTATGCATATCAGGAGTGGTCTTCATCCCTGCAATGCACATTCTCTGCCAGAGTCTTTTAAAAAGACAGAAACCAACCAGAAATTAAGTCTATTACTATCAGTGGGCTTCCTTTTATGCCAGCCTTCACACACAACTGCTGTCAATAAGATGGCCCACACCCAATGAACTTGATTGGATAAAGTGCCTTCAAATCCTCAGTTGTTATCCTAATGGTCCATGTTGAAAGCTTGAGTAGAAGGCTGTATTGTCTGGATAAGCCCATTCTTTTTAAACAAACACCAGCTACTCTCTCTTCATCCATGTGGCAAACAGCCTACAAAACACACAGTGACTTTTGGAGTCTTATTCAGTACAGTTTACAATTACTTTAATGGACAGAGTTGAATTTCTTGCAGGTCAGACTTGTCAGGCATGTCTATTGAGCTAGATAATGCTATTTTAATAATTCTAGTGGTTAACACTATTCCTCCCTTTCTCTTGCCCTCCCCCATTAATTTATATTTAGTATGGCTACATTTCTCAAAGATATCTTGAACAAAGAGGAACACAATAAAATAATCTTTAAAAAAGAGAAAGAATGTATTGAAAAACAAAGTTCAGGGCAAGGATCAAATCTCTGTAAAAACAGCTTAGAGCTTTTGTTCTGTGGTTTCTAAATTGAGAACTGTGGACATGCTTGAAGACCTTAGCAAAATTGGGAAGTGGGTGAAAGAACATGCTGGTCTACTGTTCTTTGTGACCCCCTCACAGTGAATGTTCTCCTATGTTCTGTCCTTGTCCCTATTCTCTTTTTCTCTCCACACACTGTCCCTTGACAATTTCATTCATGTCCAGGTCTTCAGTTCTCCCCCTGATGCAAATAGCTTCAACTGTTCCCTTTATGAAGATGACTCCCAGATGTGTATCTCCAACCCTGGCCTCTCTCCTAAGGTGAAGACCCATATCGGAAACTGTCAATAGAACATTTTCATTTTGATGTCTCACAAGTACCTCAAACTGAACATGTCCCAAACTGATTTCATTACCTGTCCCTATCCACTCTATACCTGTTGTTCCTTCTGATTTCACTATTTCTGTCAGCCTTACCATCATTCACTTAATATCCTAGATTCAAAACCTTGTTGTTTTTCATTCTGGACTCTTCTGTCTTGTACATTTCAAATCTAGTTAGTAAAAAACTTGTCAATTTTACCTTCTAGTAGTAATAATAATAGCAATAACAACAACAAACCTTTTTATGGCAATTTAAGGTTTGTAAGGTGCTATACATGAATTATCTCACTTGACAATATCACTTTCATACTCCTTATTCCCACTGCTGGGCTGCTAGATGGCACAGAGGATAGAGTGCTGGGTCTAGAGACAGGAAGACTCAAGTTTGTAAATTTCAAGTCTGGCCTCAAACACCTACTATCTATGTAACCTTGGGTGAGTCACTCAACCCTATTTGCCTCAGTTTCCTCCTCTGTAAAATGATCTGGAGAAGGAAATGGTAAACTACTCTGGTATTTTTGCCAAGAAAACCCCAAATGGGGTCATGAAAAGCTGGATGGGACTGAAATGACTGAACAACAAGATTCCCATTGCCATTGACCTAGTAAGACTAATTATGACCTGCCTAAAATCTTCTAATGGGTCTTCTTATCTATATCTTTTCCCCCTTCAACCTACCCATTGTAATGGCTACCTGCATTATTTGCAGGTTTGATCATATAATTTCTGTGCTGGGAAACTGTCTCCCTATTGCCTCAAGAATAATGTTCAAATCCCTCATCCTAACTTCATAGTCTGGGAACATTTCACCTTGCCAACCTTATAATAAACCACTCACTCTCATACAAAATCACAAAATCTCAGAGCTAGAAGGAACCCTGATGGCCATTTCATCCAGCCCATACCTGAAAAAGACTCCTCTCTATAGCATTGTGGGTAATTGGTCCTCCAGATTTTGTTTGAATGAAAAGGAACTCGCTTCATTAGGTAGTCAAAACGTCCAGCCTGACATGGCACCATTATTCAACCTAAGTACAATTTCCTCATTTGAAAGATGTGGACAACACTGCTTCCATGAATTACTTCCCAGGGTTGTTGTGAAGTACAATTCTTACCATTGGGAGGTATTGTTACCATAGTCTAAACTTTGTATCTCCCTCAACACCTGGAACAGTATATATAGGAGGTAGTCAGATTGCAAGACTTTAGCTATGTGTGGGGGATGGGTGGGGCAACTTGGTTTGGGGGATGGGGTGCATGAGTCATGAGAGCAGGTTTCAAGTATCTTAATGTCTGTCATGTGAAGAAATTAACTCAACCCTAGGAGGCAAAACCACCAGGTTAGAAGAGACAGAAAGGTAGATTCTGACTGTCCAAAAGTTGTAGGGTCTATCTCAACAGACGATGAGTTACCCACTACTATATTTCCTTGGGTTGTTTAGCATTGTATTTTCTTTTCTGGAATGCTGTACGGGGAATTTCTCCTCAGGTATAGAATAGATTAGATGGCTTCTGAGGTCCCTTCCAATCCTTAGGTTCCATGAGTCTGTGAAACAGTTATTGCATGTCTGAATTTAGAGTTAAGAGGATATGGGTTCAAATTTTGGCTTTCATACCTTTGTGACCTTGGGTAGATAACAACCTTTCTGGACCTAAACTTCCTCTGCTATAAAATCAGGATGTTGGACAAAATGATCAGTGGAGTAGTGCTGCTGTGGTTCAAAGTCAGCCCACTGGCAGTGAATGACTGGTGAGTATGAGCAATAATGGCTCTCTTGGGAAGCACTTCCCATGGTCACTGGGGTCATTCAGTGGGCTGGACTAAATGGGAATTCTGGATCATGATATTCTAGCTGCCAGTTCAGGAGGGCACCGTGGTCTATTCATTGATGGATGCTGGCATGTTATATCTACCTGGCCTATATGGGAAATGAGACTCAGACCAAGCAAGAGTAAAAGGAAGCCTATTTTCTCCAAGGTCAGAGAATGAAGCAGCCTCTGATAGCCAGGCTAGTGAACAGAAAAAGGAGCAAGAAAAGTAGGAAGCAACAGAGTACAGGAATTTAGCAAAATAAATAAATAAATAGTTCATGTTCTTTAATATCTTGCCCATGGAACTATCTTTTATTCCATCAAAGAAAGATGATTATTTTCTACTTCTTACAAAGTCTGCTCAACACAGTGCTTTTATTTGCTTCTTTATAATGTTGATAGGTTCAGTCTACAAATGAATATCATATTGAAGCTGGCCATTCTAGCAGAGATAGTCATAATTTCTGGAGAAGGTGTCTGGAGCACAAGTGATCACAAAGGGAAACTTCAGGGCAGAGACAAGATGATGGAGTAAGATGAGCATTATTGCCAAGATTTTCTATCACACTCCTCTAAACAATTTTAAAAAGCATATCAAACTGAATTCTGAGAGGACTAATCAACAAAAAGTCACAGTGACTCATTTTTCCTCCCCAGGGCAGCTTAGGAGGATAGAAAGAAAGGTCCTACAGACACTGAAGTAAGAGCTGACTAGAGTGTGGCAGAAGCAGCACCGATTGTGGGCCTTGGAAACAGTAGCAGTAGTGATAGCACTAGATAGACATGATGCCCAGGAAAGCTAAGGGACAGAATACCTGATCAGATTCCAGGAGAACCCTGTGCCAGTCTTGGGCATATGAATGGGTACAATTTAGCAGCTCCATTGCCCATTACACAGTTGTAGATGGTTAGGAGTATCATTGTCATGAGGGAATAGGGATTCTTCCTGGGTAGGGACCAGGGTGCAGACCAGGATGGCAGTGACCCTAACTCACTTCCAGATCACATCACATTGGAATGGAAACTTACAGGCCCTCAGAGATGACTGTGAAAGAAGCACGATGCAAAAGTCAGAAGATCAAGCCAGACATCCCCCCTACTCCTAGAGGTGAGCAGAGCCCAATTCTAACATCAAGTCCAAAGTCCATAAAATAGCTTGGGAAAATGAGCAAACAACAAAAGCAGCAGCAACAGCAGCAGCAGCAAAAGAACCAGACCATAAAAAGCTACTATGGTGACAGAGAAGCTCGAGACCTAAACTCGGATGACAAAAATTTGTAAATATGTACAAGCAAAGTCTCAAAGAAAATGCAGATTGGGGGGGGGCGGGGCGGAGCTAAGATGGCGGAGTAGAAACAGCTCATCCAAGCCACTCTGCCCCCAGATTCCCCCCAAACTATGTAAAAGGGGACTCTGAACAACTTCTGGAGCCCCAGCACCCACAGAACGACACAGAGAAGCTAACCTCCCGCTGAGGACAGCCCAGCAGCCCTGCAGGAAGGACCAACGCAGTGCTCTGGGAGCTGGCAGCGTGAAGAGTGCAGAGCGCAGGAGCCGAGCCGAGCCCAGGTCCGTGTGAGCCAAGGTTTTAGCCCCAGGGCAGCAGGGCCAGGAGCTGGCTGGAGGAACCCCAGAACACCAGGAGCTGTGGCGACTCCAGAATTATCAACATAGACATGCCTAGGACAAAGTAAGAGGTTAGTGTCCTATGGACTTTGGGACCGGTATTTAGGGAATGCGTCAGCTCCCTCCCCTGGGGCCTAGAAGCTGCTGAGGACAAACGCCATTTTGTAGTTTTCAGAGGCAGCTCCAGCTCCCGGCCTGCAAATTGTAGGGAGATCCAGCGATCAGTCTTGGGGGGTAATCACTCTTGCTTTAACCTCCCTGGATCTGGATTGGGATCTAGGGTGGAAGTCGTGGGTGGGTTTACAGCTTGCCAGAAACGGAAGTTGCCCCCCACACGTTCGGGACGAAAATTCCTCTATCTGGCCTTAAAGCCATAGTGTGGCAACAAGCCCAAAAGTCAAGTAATTAAGTGGCAACATGCCAAGGCAAAGGAAACAGAAAAATGCAACCCTAGACTCCTATTTTGAGGGCATAGAGCGGGAAAAGGACTGTGAGGTCAGAAGTCCTGTTCCAAAAGCCCCAGGGGAAAACATGAGCGGGTTGCAGGCCATAGAGGGCCTTAAGAAGGACTTTAAAAATCAAATAAGAGAAGTGGAGGAAAAATTGGAAAGAGAAATGAGAAGGATGCAGGAAAAGTATGAAATGAGGATCAACAGCCTGACTGAGGAAAACAACACCTTAAAAAATAGACTAACTCAAATGGCAAAGGAGGCCCAAAAGGGCAATGAGGAGAAGAATGCCTTAAAAAGTCGAATTTGCCAGATGGAAAAAGAATCTCAAAAGTTCACTGAGGAGATTCATTCCTTCAGAGTTAGACTGGAGCAAATGGAAGCTAATGACTTTATGAGAAATCAAGATGCTGTTAAGCAGATCCAAACAAATGAAAGATTAGAAGGCAATGTGAAATATCTCATGGGAAAAACCACTGACCTGGAAAATAGATCCAGGAGAGACAGTTTAAAAATTATTGGACTACCTGAAAGCCATGATCAAAGAAAGAACCTAGAAATCACCCTTCAAGAAATTCTCAAGGAAAACTGCCCTGATGTTTTAGATCCAGAGGGCAAAATAGAGGTTGAAAGAATCCACCGATCACCTCCTGAAAAAGATCCCAAAAAGAAAACTCCCAGGAATATTATAGCCAGGTTCCAGAATCCCCAGATCAAGGAGAAAATACTCCAAGCATCCAGGAAGAAACAATTTCAATATTGTGGAAACACAATCAGAGTAGCCCAGGACCTGGCAGCTTCTACACTGAGGGATCGAAGGGCATGGAATATGATATTCCAGAGGGCAAAAGAGCTGGGACTGAACCCAAGGGTCACCTACCCAGCAAAACTGAGTATTTTGTTTCAGGGGAAAATATGGTCATTCAGTGGAATAGAGGACTTTCTAGCATTCTTGAGGAAAAAACCAGAATTGAATAGAAAATTTGACATCCAGACACAAGAAGCAAGAGATGCCTGAGAAGGTAATCAGGGAAAAGAAATCAAAAGGAACTTATCAAAGTTGAACTATTTACATTCCTATATGGCAAAGCAATAATTGTGAAAGTGGCAAGAGGAGATGGGGAGAGACAGGGTAGGATAAACTATCCCATGTAGAAGAAGCAAGGGGAAGTGGTTGCAAAGGAGGGGAGAATAAGGAAGGCTAAAAAGGCAAAACCGCATTCACATTCAATTTGGTTCAGGGAGAAAATGACATACATACTAAATAGGATATCTCAACCTGCAGCAGGATAGGGGGAAGGGGTATGAGAGGAGGGATGATGGATGGGAGGGCATCCTTGGGGTGAGGGGAGGTTGGAAGTACCAACTATAGAAGAGGGACAGGATCATGTAGGGAATGGACCAAGTGGGGGGGTGGGATGAGTGGGAGGGAATTATAAGCAGCCTTGTACAATATATCTACTATGATAATGTTTTGCATAGCTAGATATGTACAACATATACTGAATTACTTATCTCCCAAGAGGGAATGGGTGACAAGGGAGGAAGGAAATGGATCTGAAATTTGAGGTTGTAACATTAAATGTTTCAAATATATATAAATACTATTATTAATACTCTTTTGCTTGTAATAGGGAGATAAGATGTGCAGGCATTGGGACACAAAGACTCACCTTCCTCTAATGGAAAAGTCGAAGGGGGTATGGGAGAAGGTATGGGAGAGAGCATATTGGAGGAAGCGATATCTTGTGGGACTGCTATTCTGGGAGGTTGGGTAGGGGAATAATTGGGGGAAAATGATTGTAACTCAAAATCTGGCAGAAATGAATGATGTAAAATAGAAGTTAATAAAGCATTTGTTTAAAAAAATAAATTAAAAAAATAATAAAATGCAGATTAGACACAAGCCCAAGAAGAATTCCTAAAAGAGCTAAAGAAAGAGATTTTTAAAAGACAGCCAAAAAAAAAAATAGCAAATGAGAGTGGTAGTAAAGGAAAAATTGGGAAAAGAAATAGAACAATGTAAGAGAATTATGAAAAAAGTAATAATAGCTTGGTAAAAGAGGCACAAAAATATTAAGAAAATAATGCCTTAAAATTCAGAACTGGTCAAATGGTAAGACAAATACAAAACCTCACTGTAGAAAATAACTCCTTAAAATTAGAATTAGTCAAGTGGAAGCTAAGAAGAAATTCAGACAACAACTGACCAGTATGCCTTGGGTGTTTTATTGGATCAGTAGGCCAAAATAAAGCTTTCAGTGACAGAGAGGATTGGACTCTCCAAGACACGTGGGCACTTGGACTTTGTTCACTTTTCTACCTCTACTTCTGCCTGTCTCCTAGTGTGAGTACAGTAAGAGAAATTCTCAGAAAGTCTACTGCAGGAAGCACCATCTTATGAATTCTCTTCAAAATAGGTTTTTAGACATGCTAAGAAGAGGTAGTTTAGCCTTTTGGTAGGTCTTATTCATTGTGGGTGAATAACAGATGAAAGTCCAATGAAGGTGGAGTGGGGTGTGATTAAGGTCTAAATTTCACTTGCATATTCCTATAGTGGACCATTCCATCTTCCTCACTTCCTCTTACTGATCTTAAAGGATGGGCTGGCTACATCTTCAAACACTTCAAAGTTTGGTCATTTGGCAAGCAAAACCAAAGCTGAGTTTCAAAAGGCTTTTAAAATTACAACTCAAATATCACATGTGGTTTTTCAGATGTGAGGATCATCCCACAGAGGACAAATACAAAAGTCTGGGAGAGATATGCTTGTGTCCCCCAAAGCAAAACAGAGTAACATTCTGAACCAAGGCTAGTCAGAGCAGAAACTGCCTGCTAGTCATAGAACAATGGGCCTCCAGAGACTCTCTCACCTCTCACCAGATAAGGACATACCATTTATGTCGCAGACTGTTGTGTTCTGTCAAGACTTGGTCTCAGAACATAATTGCCTTAATATATTTTGTCTGTCTACTTAAAAACTATTCAAGGAAAAAGCCTGGTTTTTTTCCTCCTCAATTTCCTATTGTTTTTTGTACATCTACAGTCACACACTTGTAACAACAAAGTGACAAGAACAAAATAAGCAAGTTCAATTCTAATTTCTTTTCTGGAAAGAAAGTACCAGTCCCCAAAGGTGAGGTTTCTTTTTCTAGATGCAATTAGTTTGCTTCTTTGCTTAGTTGATAATAAGAGCAAGCATTTATATAGTGCCTACTATTTACTGGGCATTGTGTTAAGCACTTTACAAATATTATATAGTTTGATACTCACAACCCTTGTAGGTAGGCATTATTATTAATCCCAATTTTATAGCTGGGGAAACTGAGGAAGTAGAAGATTAAGTGATTTGCACCTAGTGTCCGTGGTCAGATTTTAACTCAAATCTTCCTGACTTCAGGCCCAGCACTCCAACTTGTCTCTGACACCTAGCTGCCTATTGCCTAGACTAAGGATGAGCATAGCAATGAGTTTTCTTTGTTGTGCTGGTAGATTCATTTGCCATTTTGTTTTCCTCTACTAGAGGAAGCAGGGTATATTGGAAAGAAGAATGAACTTGGGGTCAGAAGACACTTGCTAAATGTGACTGTTGGTCAGTCACTTATCCTTTCTGAACCTCAGTTTCCTCATCTGTAAAAGAGATACTAATTCCTGCAGTCTTTACATCTTAGTGCTCTTATGAGGAAAGTATTCTTCAAACTATAAAATATCATATTACTGCTGGCTTATTTTTTTCTATTGCTCAAATTGTATTTTCTTATCACTTCATCAGTTTCTCCAGAATGAGTTTAATTGATGACTCCAGATAAATAAGAACCAAACAGTGAAAGTGGATTTGGTCTTTTCAAAGGAATGAATATATCCCCATGCAGGACTGGACCACCTCTGTTTAGTACACTGGGCCAATTCCTTTGGTGTCAGGCCACTGGGTAGAGCTTTATGGGTAGGGATATCACAAGACTGGTGACTTCATGACTTCATTAAATGGGCAATATGTAAATGTGGAATGTACCTGTTAGAGCTTGGTGGTTCATATTCTTTGCCTTCTCATCTGAAGAAGTCTAGATCCCTGGGAAAATATATGCTGGTCCTTATTTTATATAGGCAAGGGTTATCAATAGTAAAGGGAAACAAGCCAAAGGATTACAGAAATGGAAAGTGCAGTTCTTCAGATGACAGCTAGGATGAGATTCAAGATGGCAAAGTGGGATCAGGGCAAGACTACTGTACTTTACAATGGGCTCTCATATCAAGGTTGTGATTGACAAACATTTGCCAAACCAATTATTTGTCCTAGTAAACAAATATTCATTTGTGCCCATACCTATAGCCCATACATTTGTCTTGGTTTGATGTGAGTTTTTTGCCCCTTCAAACTCTTTCAAAATAGAAAGATGCATTTGTTGAATGGGACCAAACAATGGTTTGTTTTTGGGTCTGGAGGGGCATCCAGATGTTCTTGGCATCTATTCCCTTGTGCCAGCAGCTGGTCAACTGGCTCATGGTGGAAACATCTGCTAGAAAGTCTGGGCAGGGGAACTGACACAAATATTCTCTAAAAAATGTGCTCTTGGCACAACTCCATGACAGAGGGGAAATGACCCCCACAGACACATATGGAAAAGCTTGGAAAGGCCATACAAAGGGATAAATTAGAGACCAGAGCAAGATGAATAGGAAGAAAGGAAGCAAACACATTTATAAGGCAAGCTGGGGCAAGTCCACAGCAGGTTTTAAAATATGAGGCAGCCCTGACCTGGAGGCTGAAATAAACAAGGAATAAATGATGGGACTTAAGGCTGTAGCTAAGGTAGTTAATAAAAAGAACATGGTAGTTGACATAGGAGCCCCAGAACATGTGTGGAAGGATGCTGAGAACTTCAATTCAAAGATGAACAAAGTTACTGACAGTCATGACAATGGAAAGGCAGCATGGAAGAGTGAATAGAATAGCAAACTTGAAGTCAGGAAAATCTGGCTTCAAATTTCACCTTACTCAAACATTATGTGAGTAGGCGCAAGTTAACCTTTCTGAGCTTCAGTTCCTCAGCTGTAAAGCCAGGATAATAATACTTGTAGGCATTGTCACAGAGGCTCACATATTTGACACAGATAGAGATATGAATGTATAGATATATATATACACACATGTATACATATACACACATATATACACACATATATATCCCTACACATATATACATATAATCATGTCAAATATTTTTGAAATTTTTAAATATTATGTAGTTATTAAATATTATTATTATGAATTAAAATGTAAGTCATTATTAGAGAGGAAAGCAAGAGAAGTTACATAGAACCAATAGAACAATATAAACTATGATTATAAAAATAACTCTAAAGGCAGCTGAACTTCGATTACTTGCAATGACTGATCTTTGTTGCAGGGCCTACTTCCCTGCTATAATAACTACAATAACAGAATGTTACATATACTGTAAGTTGCAGGGGTTTTTTCCAGTTGATTTTGCTTAACTGGTTTTTTTTCCTAGTTACAAAGGCAGCTTCAGTGTAGAGAGAATATTGATTTATTGCCTTGGGGCTCTGTCCTGGGCTCTCTTCTCTTTTTCCTTTATACTTCTCAATTAGTAGAGAGGAAATATATATTCTATACTATGGTGATCTCATCAGCTTCCACAAGTCCAACTGTCATCTTTATGTGGCTGATGCCCAGCTGGATATATCCAGCCCTAATTTCTCTCCTGAGGTCTAGTCCTTAATCATTAATTGCTTTTTTGACTTTACAAACTCTATGTCCAGTAGGCATCTCAAGTTCAACATATTCAAAACAGAATTTGTTATTTCTCTCCTCCCCCCATCACTTCTCTCCCCACTTCTCAACTTCTCTATGTCTGTTCAGGACATCCTCAGTGGCTTTCAATCTCATTGTCATCAACTCTTCACATTCATCCATCTACATATCTAATCAGTTGCCATATATTATCATCTTAACCTTCAAAATATCTTTTGTATATATCCCTTCTTCTCAACTCACAAGCCACTTCTCTAATAGACGGCCTCATTGAGAGGCCGAGAGAGAGAGACAGAGAGATAGAGAGATACCATCTCTATATACAGCACTATAGTGTATATATTTTCTTTAAAAGTCTAAGATTCAAGGGGCAATGGTTGAGTGGTTATAGAACTTTTCATAATTGTGGGCCTGTGAGCCATTTTCTTAAGACTCATTTCTGTTCCCACATGTATGGATCACTCCTTCTGAGCAACACATGTTGTGGGATTGGATTATGCAATAAGTATACATCTTAGAAAAACACAGGGCCTGAAACCAGGAACTCTCTCGTGTCATACCCATAGACAGAGCCAACCTGTCTTTAGGAGGGAGTAGGGAGAGGAAAGGGAGGAGATCAGTTGTGGAAGGACATGTGGGCAGCAGCTAGGCACTATGTATGGGAATACAACAGATTAGGGGACAGTTTAAAGTTTACAGTGGCCCACAGCCAAGGCTGCTATAGTGTTGTACCATGCTGAATAAAGTGGAAACTTAACTACAGAGCAAAATTCCCAGCTATCCCATGCCTACACTTTACCTAGAAATTTCACCTTTCTTATGCCCAATAAAAACAATTTCATTCCAGTAGAAATGAAAATCCCAGCAGAAAAGTCTATGAAGTACTAAAAGATAGGAAGTGAATTTTCCTTGTGAATCTTATACTTCTAGTCATCCATAATTCCTGAAACTTCCTCATTTCCCTGGGCAGGAGCTATGGAGGCAGGAACGCTCAAGGCTGGGGATTGCCTGTGTGCCAAACTCATAGCTATGGCTCCAGTCAATAACAGTTGATGTTTCTAGAATAAAGACCCTGGTGCAAAACATTGGGATATCCTATAGATTCTCCAAAGGCTACTGATGTTTTCACTGATAGGTCACCTCATTGGAGGGGGCATTTCTTCCATTGATGCAGAATATACTGCACTATACCTTCTTAGCTTGTACTCTTCGCATCCACATTCTTCCAGAAATCCTCAAGGGAGGATTCAATAAATATCTTAAATAATTTATTTTGTTCTTTCAAAAAGAGAGAGAGAGAATGTATATTTGTGTATCACTAATGTACCACAATCAGGATACATGTTTGTTTGTTTTTTTAATTTTATTCTGGCTACATGACTACCTGAAATGATTTGGGGATAGGTGCCGCACCTCCCTGTGCCTCAGTTTCCTCATTTTTAAGAGGAAGGAGTCGGCTGAGATACCATATCACACCTATCAAAATGCCTAACATGACAAAACAGGAAAATAATAAATGTTGGAGAAGATATGGGAAAGTTGGAACACTAATTCATTGCTGGTGGAGTTGTGAGCTGATCCAACCATTCTGGAGAGCAATTTGGAACTATGCCCAAAGGGCTATAAAAATGTGCCTACTCTTTGACGCAGCAATACCACCTCTAGGACTTGTAGCAGCAAGCACCCCAATATCCCCAGGGTAGCTGCCAACACAGGTTCTTAGATCTGCTTTTGTAAAGGAAAGCAACTCAAAATGGGTTAACAAGCTTACTTTAATCAAACAAACACACATTACCTAGTTCAGGGGGAAAAGGTCAGCACCCCAAACTTCAGAGTTACAGACAGGCTTCCAAACTGTCCCAACATTACATACATCAATACCAAATCACAGTTACCAGAGAGGGAAGCATCAACATCTGGGTTTTCAAAGCCGGGGGGCTCTCAACAATGGCTTCCCAGAGTCTCATCTCGTCAAATCACACAACACTTCTCAAAGTGAGCCCCAAAGCAAAGCCTCTCCTTAGGGCTTATATAGCCTTCTCTTGGCTCAGAGAATGTAACAACCTCCTAGACCCACTGCCCAATCACAAAAGTATCAAGGTGTGGGCTTTCCTGAAAAACAAGCCTCCCACCACAGGCTCCAGGTGCACTTAAGCTAGGGGCAGGGAAGATCTTTAAATTTGCATTTCCATTACAGGACTGTATCTCAAAGAGATAATAAAAATGGGAAAATCACCCACGGGTATAAAAATATTTATAGTGGCTCTTTTTGTGGTAGCAAAGAACTGGAAATCAAAGAGATACCCATCAATTGGGGAATGACTAAACTAATTGTGATATATGAATGTAAACTACTGTGATATACTACCGTGATATAAGAAATGAGGAGGAGGCAGACTTCAGAAAAACCTGAAAAGACTTATGTGACCTGATGCTGACTGAAGTGAGCAGAACCAGCAAAACATTGTACACAGTAACATCCACACTGTGCGATAACTGACTTTGATAGACTTAGCCCTTCTCAGCAATGCAAGGATCTAAAATAATTCCAAAGTATTCGTGATGGAAAATGCCATCCACATTCAGAAAAAGAACTGTTAAGTCTGAATGCAGAGCAAAGCAAACTATTTTCTTTTTGTTTTGTTTTCTTTCTCATGTTTTCTGTCATTCATTATAATTCTTCTATACAACATGACTAACGTGAAAATAGGAATGTTTAATAGGAATGTATATGTAGAGCCTATATCAGATTGCATGCTGTCTTGGGGAGGGAGAAGGAGAAAATTTAAAACTTATGGAAGTGAATGTTAAAAACTAAAAATAAATAAATTAACTTTAAAAAAGAGGAGGAAGGCCTCTGGATTAGCTACATCTCCTATTCTGGTTCTATATGCCTTTGATAATGTCCTTCCTCCCCCATCTATAATTAATGCCAAGCGATCATTGATAATATGTTGTAGCCTACATTCACCAACTATATATCTTTGGCTTATTCTTTGTGGTGCTTATAATTTTTTTTTTGAGCTCGTGGTACTCTGAGTTTCACAGCTCTCTAGCATTACAGAGTGAGACTTTCTTCTGCAGAAAAGTTTGGAATCACTGAAAACACTGCAGTTTCCCAAATGTTGTTTGTCCTTTGTTTTTGAAGAGGACTGATGACATCACAGGGTAGTATGTTGACTTGCAAGTGAATTGAAATGAAGCAGATAGCTAAGTGGCCAGCCTCACTCTCTCAGAGTCATTGAAATCCAGTGCAAGATGAAAGTCAAGATGACTAGTGATGGCCAAGGATGCAGTGGATGACCTTGGCATTTTCTACATCTGACCAAAATCTATGTGCTCCACAGTGCCTCCTTTGGCCACATTCATGACTGTGGGACAAATTATTCTCATCGGTCCTTTCCACCAGGGGAAGTCTTCACATGCTTGGGGTAGACATCCCACTAACTCACTGATGTGTTTAAGGTCTATTGGTTGCCCTCAACCTGGTTAAGCCCATCTGCCCAGATGATTTACTGGGATGTGGCCATTGTGAATGCTACAGCTTCTTGGAGTCACAGCTGAGAGCTGGGTGAGGGTGGACACCAATAGGGGATGAGCAGCCCCAAAAAGGACTCAAGCAAGCCGTCACACCAGAGGTGCTAGTCCTCTCTGAACACTTCAGTTCTTTAAATATAATATAAGCTAATGTCTCCTTCCTACTTGATTCTGGATATAAATGTTGGTAGATCTATGATTCACTGAGGTGGTTACTCCCCCATACACTAGGACAGATTACAACCAATCTTCTACCTTCTCATCTTGGGAGATTTTTGTCTCTGTCTTCCCATAAACCCTCCATGAAGTATCTACTCAAGATCTGGTGAAGTTAATTTTTTTTAATACAAACACACATACACATATGTATGCATATATTTATGTATAATTTCCCATATGCGATCATTGCTTTCTGTATATGATCTGATCACCTCCCTTTCTGGTAATACAGAATAAAGTACTCAACGAAGTCTTTTTACAGATTTATTTAGTAAGGTTTGCAGGTTATTCAGTCCTTCCATGTATTTTCCCATTAACCTTTAGGTCATCTATAATTTTTACTCTTCTGAAACCATGGTGCCCCACATTTAATATACGTAAGTATTAGTGGGGAAATACTGATATTAAAAAGATAGACTTTTGTGTCTTGAGATCATTGAGAGCTATGCTAATCCCCAAATTCATTCATTTTAGCCAAACTTGGGCCTATTTTATTGTTCAACATACTGTATATTATTGGACTAATGCACGATCCTCTCCATCCAACTGCATTACCTACTAAACAATGGGCATTATATATAACCTTAGCTTTAGCTATGTAGACTGCTAGACTAATCCACTTTTCATGACTGTGGATATCATTGAGGGGTCCTTATTGATGTACCTGGTATATGTTTTTATCCACAAAACAAGAAAATCTAGAAAACTCCAACATTTATAGGGAGTCCTTCTTTTTGAATTCTACACCGATCTCATTCCAAAACAGTAGCAAATGCCATTCGTGAGTACATCTCTCCTTGCTTTATAGTTCATTTGCTTATAATACTCAGGGGGCTATTGAATAATTTTACCTCTATGGTCAGAGCTATCATGAGATATTTTGTTAGAGGAAAGCCCTTAAGATTATATTTTATTCCATTGACTCAAATGCCTTTTTTTTCCTTTTGTAATCAATAATGCTCTACATAGCGGGCTAGGTAGTTAATTCTAATTGTAAGACATATAATTATAATTATGTGGTCTTCAAAATTTTCTGCAAAAGCCTGCCTGTTCTCTTTTTATGTATTCATCAAGGATGCCCGAAGGATATAAATCACTCTCATAAAGATTTTATAGAGATGAGAAAGTAGGTATAAATGTCAGTAACTGCTGATATCTTCCTGGTCATCATTTTTTGGTATTAATAGTACATGTGATGTTTGTCATTCTTTTAAAACCACTGTCTCTTAGTAATTTCATGAAAAAAAGCCCCTTAGTGACATTAAAATTGGGTCAGCTCCAGCGTGGATTTCTTCTGTATGTGTTATTTGGTCAAGTCCAACCACTCTCTTTGAATTCATCATCCTAATGTCATTTGAATCCTTCAAACTAAGTACGGAGGTTGTTAAGTCCAAAATAATGGCTCCATTATAATTTCTTTAGGATTGTTATTAGATCTCTTCCAATTCATATCTATTCGTTGACTTCCTTCCAGTTCTCTTGAGATGAGATAGTTTAGTTGGATCTAACACAAAGTTTTCTGCAAACTTCTCTTCATCTTTACTGCTTCTGTTGTTTTTTGAGGCAATACTGTTCACTGTCTTTCATTCTCCTCCTCCAAGATGGTTTATAAATAAAATGTGCTTGTACTCTTAATTGCCAGTGCCTTTGGCCTCTATATATCTACTTGCAAGTTGATTAAGTATTAGCGAGTGAATGTGAAGTCAGGAATCTTTTGACTTTTGCATTGTAGCAAATATTTTACATTGATTAAGCCCTAAGAAATGGTGATAATGAGAACCATCTTTAATTTTATCCACTTTCCATTTTTCAAAGACAACAAACAACTTAAATTGGTTACCAGAACTGTAGTAACTGTCTGCATTGTCCTTGTATCTTTGTCCTTCTCTCTGATTTAGTACTGATTTTACCCTCTGCCTAAACCAGAAGCTATATGACTATATATAGGGAGCTGCTTTTGGAATGATTCTCATATCAACAACCACTTGTTCTCTTTCTGTTATAATGAAGTTCAGTTCATAATTTTTTTGTGTGTTTTGGAATACAATTGGGGTTGACTTGCCCAAAGTCACACAGCTAATAAGTGTCAGTTCGGTTCATTTTTGTGATGATGCTTGTTGCTCAACATATCATTTTCCAAGTGCTCTTTTTAAAGAAAGTATAGGGATTGAAATATAAGGCTTCTGGATTGTCTGTAGGTCTTTGGTCTTCTGCATTTCTTCATTCCTAGCCATAAATTCTACTCTTGTTTTTTGTTGTTGTTGTCCTCCCTTGTGACTAGCTCCTTATAGAGGTTCCAGAGTACTCAGGCATATGTTGATTTAGTTTGGAGTATCTTATGAAATTCTTCACAGAGTTTATTTCTTCATCTTCTGCAACAAATGTTGGCACATAGTCTACACTTATCTTTATGGTGATCTGTTTGCTTATGATCATCATATACATAATGTGAGATGACTAAGTGTCTGTCCCATTCAAGGTTTTGGTTTTTTTTGTTGTTGTTGTTGCCTTCAGGTACATGATGCAACCTGCTCTGCCAACTTCTTTATTCATCTCTCTAAGGAGAACCTGTGAGCCATCCTTCCATTTACCTGCAACTTCTTTGTGCCTTCAGGTTTTGTTTATGGAAAGAATGTTAATGTAGATAAGGTTCAGTCTTCCAATTATGCATCAACTCACCTCTTGCTAGACAAAGATCTCACATTAAGAATAACAGCATCTTAAGCTGTATCATTTGTGTCTGTGTGCTACCTCAATAGACAGTCCATCCAAGTGCATGTCACACCCTGGGCAATTTTGCATCCATTTTGTTTTTCCAATATGGATAGTTAAACTGGTCTTTTACACATTGCTGTGAATTTTGCTAAGGAAGTTTCTTAGTATTCTAGGGCTTAACAGTTCTTTATTGCCTACCTAATACAGTTCAGACTTCTTTGCCTGACATTCCATACCCTGAATAACTTAGCATCAAGAACTTACCTAGTCTTATTCCACGTTACTTCCATCTGGACACTCTATGCCAGGGATGGGGAACCTGCAGCCTTGAGGCCACATGTGGCCCTCTAGGTCCTCAAGTGCAGCCCTTTGACTGAATCCAAAATTCACAGAACAAATGCCCTTAATAAAAGGATTTGTTCTATAAAACTTGACTCAGTCAAAAGGTCATATCCAAGGACTTAGAAGGCCACATGTGCCCTCCAGGTCACAGGTTCTCCACCCCTGATATAGGCCCTCTTTCTTGGCACTGAAAGACTCCTTGTGTAGTGTGTGTCTCCTTGAACAACTTTGCTATGTGTTAATACTCAGAAGAAACTGAACAAAGTCATCTCTGTAACTGAATGAGTCATAAAGTAATGATCTTGAAATATACAGGAGATAAACCTTGTTGGAGGCAAGCCTTCAAGGCTACATTTTGCTTCACTCAATCATGTCTGTCTGTCTGTCTGTCTGTCTGTCTCTCTCTCTCTCTCTCTCTCTCCCTCCCTTCCTCTCAAAAATTGACCTACCAGGATCTTATATTCTATATACCTGGGTTTCTATATTCATTCTCATTCTCTCTCTCTTTCTTCATGTATGTCTGTGCCTGTGTCATACACACATATACATATATATGTAAACTTGTGTGACACACAGCAAGCTCCATGTTGTGCAAAGATAAAAGAAACCCATGCTCTAAAAGAACTTACATCCTTCCTACAGGAGTAGATAAACGAGTAGCACAACCTTTAAAGAGATAAGTATTATCCTATGGATAACATCCACTAATTAGGGGTACACCCTTAGACTCTGACTTTGACCCTTTTCTCTCTCTCTCTCTCTCTCTCTCTCTCTCTCTCTCTCTCTCTCTCTCTCTCTCTCTCTCCCCCCCATTCCCTCCTCCCCCCCCATCAGTTTCAATTGGTTCAGTTATCATCTTTAAGCAGATGACTCTCAGATCTATACATGTACTCCTGATATTTCTTAAACTCCAGTTCTGGTATCACCAGCTCCCTACTGAAGTCTCATGGGCATCTTAAACTCACTATATCCCAAACTGAGCCCATCTCACCTCTAAACTTCTGTACTATTACCAAGGGTATGATATCTACCTAGTTACTATATTCCCTCATCCTTAGATTAAAATTCTTACCTTGTATATTATAACTAGTGGCCAAATTTTATTGTCTCCATCACAACAACAGCTCTCAACATATATCCCCTTTTCTCTACTCACACAACCTCTGTCCAAATTCAGACCTTCTTCACCTCTTTCTGATCCTATTTCAAGAGATTAGGTCTCCTTGCCTCAAGTCTCTCCCTATTCTAATCCATTCTCCACACAGCTGCTAAAGTGATTTTTCTTAAAACACAAGTTGAACCATTAAGACCTCCATACTTGATAAACTCCAGTAGCTCCCTATCACTGCTGAGATTTTCAATAAGCATTTATTAAGTACCTACAATGTGTCAGGTACCTGCTAATCATTGAAGATACAAAAAGAGGTTAAAATATAGTCCCTGACCTCAAGGTGCTCACAATCTAATTGAGGAGACTACAAGCTGACCAATATGAACAAATAAGCTATATTTGGGATAAATGGGTAATAAGTAAAAGGGGGAAGGCACTAGAATTAAAGTGGGAAGGCTTCCTATAGAGTGGGCGGGGGGGGGCAGGGAACCTTTGGGCTCAAGACCATATGTGGCCTTGGGTGCAGCCTTTTGACTGAGTCCAAGTTTTATAGAACAAACCCTTTTATTAAGCGGATTTGTTCTGTGAAGTTTAGATTTAGTCAAAGGGCTGCACTTGAGGAGGCTTTGTGTTCTGAACCAAGGCTGCAGTAAAGCTGCTAGATGCAACACTGGTAAGCTCTGCCAGAAATACCTCAGATTCATTACATTTGATTTTTAATTAATTTTTGGTCATTGCATATTTAGAAAACTATTACTGTTGCCAAATTTTCTGAGACCCATGGTTTAAGAAATGTTGATCTAGTACATGTGCAGGGGAACTGGGATGGCATCTTCCCATGTGGAGAACCTGGGAAGCCTGTTTCTGCAGGAACTATAATGATACATGAGGGAAGAAGTACCTTGGAGAGAAAAAGATGGAGCATTCATAGATGTTCTGTTTGGCCAACCATGCTTTGAAAAAGGTGCCAGCGGCCTGCCTGGGTCTTTAATGTGGTCCCTTGGCTTTGGCTACTGTCTCTTTGCTCCAGAGCTCTTGGGAGAGCTCAGTGATGGGTGAACTGAGTGAAGTCCATAGCACTGTGAGTCTGAAAGGCCCAGAGGGCTCCTCAACATCTTGTTCTAGAACTCAGCTAGCACAGGCCCAGTGTCTTGTGAAGCAAGAAGCAGCCTTTGGGGCATCTGCCTAGTGGTCACTGAAATAAAGATTTGTACAGCAGGGATGTCACTTCCAGTTTTGAACTTCATGGGACCAAAACTACATAGAAACTGAGTTAAGCTGAGCCTAATTTTCTGAGTTATTAAGAACACTGGAGTTTGATTAACAGTAGTAAGGAAGTAAGCTCTTGAGAGAAGGATTGTGTCTTATTACATCTCTGTATCTCTAATACTGAATATAATGCCTTGCACATCTTTCTTAAATTGAACTGAAGTTTTGTTTTAAATACATTGAGCATGAAGTCCTAGAGGACTGTGGAATTACCTCCTAGGAAATTAGAAATGCAGTTCTGGACTTTAGGAGAGAGGCCAGAGATGGAGACACAGATTTCACGGTTACCTGCGTGGGTCATAACTGGATCCCTAGGAGTCACCCCTAAAGTCTCTCATCACTCTGACTCTGTTACCACAGATGGATGAAAATTGGGAAGGGAGAGCCTCTTCTGACTGTGCTTGTTTTCCAGACTTAGTGACCATAACTCAGTTTTCCTCTTACCCTAGATCATCCCAATGCTGTACCCGCCCCCTTTCCATTGGCAAGTTCCTTCCAAGGCCCCCATTTGAGGGGTGGACCCAAGATGGTGGTTCTTCATCCTCCCAGTGGTGCTTCTGACTCTCCTGACTTTGTCACTATGCCCCATACCTTCTCCTCCCCACTCTACTGGCTTGTCAGCTCTCTCTTATGTATTATCTTCTCTTATTAGGAAACTAACTCCTCGAGACACAAACTCTTTTATTTTGCTTATGTGTGTAGTCCAATGATAACAGAGTGCCTGGTACATAGCAAGCACTTGACAAACGTTTGTTGTATGCCCACCATCATGGAGAAAATAAAAATTTTGGTTAAGGATGGAGGTCTGGGTACATTCAGGGCATGGGAATAGAAAGGGTACAGTGAAGGAAAGAGAAGAGGAATGATTAGAGAAGAAGAAGAGCGAAGAGAGAGCAGTATGATGGAAGCTAAAGGAAGGAAAATTATAAAGAAGGAAGGAAAGGCCCCAAGTGTGAAATGGGCAGAAATAATAAGCAAGTTGGGTCAGAAAAAGTCATCAAAGAATTGAAGCAAGATTCTAAGAGTTTGAGGAATCTAAGAGTGTAGACTCCTTAAAGAAATCTGACAGTGAAAAGAAGGTGAAATAGCACGGAAGCCTAAGGGCATATGGATGATCAAAAAGAGAGGTTTTAGTTATTGATTTTTTTCCCATAGTAGACAGCTGTGTATGTTTGTAGGAAAAGCAAAATGAACTGGGTGGGGGGTGGGAGAAAGAGGGGTGGTGAAGGAGGAAGAGAAGAGGGAGAGAAGGGGGGGAGGAGACAGATAGACAGACCGTAACTGCTAGGACAATGTCATGAAGCGGCCAGTGAACTGAATGTAACAGGTGTAAGAAGCGGCCAGTGAACTGAATGTAACTGGTGTAAGAAAGCTGGGCTTACTTTGACAGGAAGGAAAGTCAAACCTTCTTTGGAGGTATGAAGGAAGGAAGAAAAGAGGAGGAAAATCAACCTTCATAGTTGTACAGTTTTATAATTATATAATATATATATATATATATATATATATATATATACAATGTCATATTATATATCTATATATAATTTCCTAAATCTTTTGAATGTTAATAATACACAAAAATGAACTTCCTAGTGGGAGTGCAAAAATGATCTCTGCCTCACCCGCTACATCTGCCTTCCAAAAGATGAGAACTCACAGCAAGTGGTCTTGCTAATGCAGGTTTGGAGAAGAATGAAACACTACAGCTCAATAAAAGTTCAAAGATACAGTTTTGTTCTATGTTATTATAATCAAAAATGAAGAACAATTAAGCAGAGGGGCAGGAAGGCAGCAGCTGCTGCTAAAGTAAGGCCATCATATTAAGGTTACCAGGCCTGTGTTTTCTAAAACGTATTGTCCTGACTTAAGCCTTGCTGTTGGACTTTAATGACTCTGGAAGAGAGAGTAAGGCTAACAACTGTGCAACTCTGACACAGTTCAGTCCAATTCCCGAGCAACTCAAGACATTGTCCCATGATGTCATTGGTTCTTTTAAAAATGGAGAATCAACAACAAACAGCTATAGAATTGAGTATGGTGATGGGAAGGAGGACAAGTGAAAGGAGACTTCGTTCACCCTGTGTATCTGTGCAGCAAGACTTGTCTTTCTGAGTTCCAATCTGGCCACAGACACTTACTAGCTGTGGGACCCTGCACAAGTCACTTAACCCTATTTGCCTCAGTTTCCTCAACAATAAAGTGATCTGAAGAAGGAAATGGCAAATCACTCCAGTATCTCTGCCAAAAAAACCAAAACCAAACCTAAAAGGGGTCACAGAGAGTCTGACATGACTGAAAAACTAAACAACAATAAATGACAAATGTTTAAAGAGTGGTGACTGTGCCAGAGCAATGATTGTGCCTTCTGAACTGTTTTCTATTTTTTCTTTGTTGCAAAGTCCCTAGGTCAAAAGATCCTAACATTACAGGTTCTAGGAGATGCCTCTATTCCATTTTTTTTTTTGCTCTTTGGAGGAGGGAAGGTAGGGCAATTGGGGTTAAGTGACTTGTCCAAGGTTACACGGCTAGTTTTGTGTTAAGTGTCTGAGGCTGGATTTGAACTCAGGTCCTCCTGACTTCAGGGCCAGTGCTCTATTCACTAGAGCCACCTAGCCACCCCCTCCCTCTATTCCTTTAATGACAAAGTTTAAAATAGGAAAATGTGAGCAAAACCTGATTATTTGACCATATCTCTAGCAAGAAAAGACAGTGGCAACTGGTTTCAGTGGAGAAGCCTGACATAGGATGATAGATTTAAACCTGGAAAGGACCTTAAAGATTAACTAGTCTAACCCCCTCATTTACAGGCAGAGAAACTGAGCCAATCAAAGTATCAGTCATTAAAAATGTATTAAGCACTTATTAGAGGCCAGGTGCTTTGTTGAGTTCTGGGGATACAAAAAGACACACAAGAGAGTCCTTGCCTTAAGGAGCTCACAACCTAAGGAATATAGAGACTGGCTGTTAGCTGCTTAGGGTTACACCCTAGGAAGCATCTGAGGCAGAATTTCAACTGAAGGGTTCCTGACTCTATTCTATCCACCATCTTCATTCATCCCTCGTTATTTCTTCATCAGAGTCAGTTTCTTGCTGGTGCATAAAATGGAACAGTGGACTCATCATCTCTTCCTAACCTGTTGCTATAGGAAAGTGACTCAGGGGTCCTTTGGCACAGATCAATGTGACACATTGCCCTTTTTTGTATGCCACACTGCATATAATAAAGGATAAGAAATTGCCACTTAGGATCATCCCTCCTTATTTGGTTTGTCTGGTAACTTTACATAGGCTTCCCGGAAGCCAAGACAATATTCTAGAGGTGTTACCATTTTCTCTCAGTGGTTATAAGTTAGTCGTGTATTATGAGCTTGTTTTAATGTTTGTGAGTCTTCAGATTAGATCTTAAAACTGAATTATTCTAGACTCTAGGGCTTAATAGGCAACTAGGTATTGTGGTTAATAGATACTAGGACTAGAGTCAGGAAGACCTGAGTTCCAATGTGATCTCAGACATTTACTAGCCGTGTGACCCTGGGCAAGTCACTTAACCCTGTTTGCTTCAGTTTCCTCATATTGAAAATGAGTTGGAGGAGGAAATGAGAAACCACTCCAGTATCTTTGTCAAGAAGACCCCAAAAGGGGTCATAAAGAGCCAGACATGACTGAAAAGGAGTAAACATCAACAATCAAGGTTTAAGTTTTGTTGCATTTTAAAAGATTTAGAACTCGTCCTATTCTTTTTGTCTTTCTATAACTTGGAATGTTTTTGAGGGAGAGAGAAGGGGATCAACACTACGGAAACAATTTCCTAGCTTGTCTGGGAGGCAAAAGAATTTTTTTTTTGCCCTTCTGAACTGTTTTCAGAAGTTCTTTTTTTTTCTTTTTCTTTAGCATCATGAAAATCTTGTTTCCTTTCCCCCATCCATTTGAAAGTTCTTGTATTTTTGAGGAGTCTGGGGATCCCCAGGGATAAAACATGCTTATCAGCAATAAAATTACCATGGGTTTCTAAATCATTTCTCCCTTGAAGTGGAACACACTGGAGCTGGCTGGTGTGTTTGGTTATGTTGAGAATTTCATGCACCACTGGTGTCATACAAGAGAAATCCTGCTGGACCCCTCTGAGGCAGCCTTTCCTGTGTTTGTTCTCTCTGTGGGCCTCCGCCAGGGACTAGGGTAAAAAGCCATCCATTTGGTGTGATTAAAGATCTGAAGACACTTTTTTGTACTTTGGTAATTTTTTTTTTTTTTGCATTTTACTGGGTGCTTTGGGTGCTGTGAATGGATCCTTATGGAATTAAACCCAAGTGAAAATCCCTGAGGTTACCTCATACAAGTCATTGCCTTTGGGGAATTTGAAGTGACCTAGAAACAGGTGAAGAAAAAGTCTATCATCACAAGCAGAATGTTATACATTCCCCTCAACTAAGAAAAGTAGGTACCAAATGAAACGATGGCTCCAATAAGGTTGTATTGTTTTTCTACAAGCCCTAACATGCCATTACTTTTAGAGGAAGTGAGAGTATTTATTTCTCTGTGATTTAAAAAAAGAGCTGATTTTTTTTTCAAACAACATTTTACCTTTTGATTAATATTTGAATCCAAAGAATTCAAAGTACTTGACAAATACTGAATTTTCAGCTATCTTTCAATACCAGGTACTTGGCAAAATGAAGCAGTTAGCTAGCATGCTGAACAGAGCTCAGGACTTGGAATCCAGAAGACTTGTGTTCAAATCAGCTTACTAGCTGTGATCACTTTGCTGACAAAGGTCCATACAGTGAAAGCTATAATTTTTCTAGCAGCATTGTATAGCTGTGAGAGCTGGACTATAGGGAAAGCTGAGCTCCATAGAATTGACGCTTTTGAGCTGTGGTGCCGGGGAAGATTTTTGACAGTTCCTTGGATAGCAACGAGGTCAAATCAATCAATACTTAAGGAATTTAATTGACTATTCACTAAAAGATCAGACACTGAAGCTTAAATACTTTGGCCACATAATGAGAAGATAGGACTCACTGGAAAAGACCTTGATGTTGGGAAACACTGAAGGAAAAGGGGATGGTAGAGGATGAGATGGATAGATAGGTTCATGGAAGCAATGAACATGAACTAAGATAGCTTTCAAGAGATAGTGAAGGACAGAAGGGCCTGGAACACTACGGTCCATGGGGTCACAAAGAGTTGGACACAAGTGAATGACCGAACAACAACAACAAACTGTGACCTTGGGCAAGTCATTAGCCTCTGTCTGCCTCAGCTTTCTCACCTATAAAATGGGGATAAAAATTGCACCCACCTGTATTGTGAGGATCAAATGATAAGATATTTAATGTGCTTAGCATAGTGCCCAGTGCTTAGAGAAATGCTTGTTTCCCTTTCTCCCTAATTAAAAATTACAAAAGCCCTGCCAGGTTAATAGTACAGAAGGACTGCTAGACATAGAATCAGGGAACAAAGGCTCAAATTTGCTGTATCATATAAATTCTCTGAGGGCAGAGATTATTTCTCATCTTCTCCCTGTGTTCTTGAAAGGTGGCACATAATCAATGCTTAATAAATGTTTGTTGGAGTGGATGAGGTTAGAATCCTGCTTCCTTCATTTACCAGAAGTGTGACCATGGGGAAACCTTTCTGAACCTCAATTTTTCATCTGTAAAATGGGAATAATAATGCTTATACTACCTCCCCCTCCCCTTCTGAGGAGATCTATTTGTGAAACTTAAAGTCTTATACACATATAATTTCTTTTGATCATTTCTATTTTTTCTGGATAAGGAGAAATGAGCCACAGACAAATTATAGAAAATGGAAACATTCACACACTTAAGTAACTGTGGGTTCATAGTCAAGGTCTTTATTGTTTGCCCTCGAGCTGGATATAGCTTTGTAGGATGATGTGAGGAACTGTCTTCCTGCTACGAAGTCTTCCTTTACATGGGAGAAGGAGATCCCTCATGCTGGTTATGACAGATCATTTACTACAAGCAAAAACTACGACACTATTTGAAGAAACCGGCAAAATCAGCAAGCACTTGGAGCTTAAAATTCTCTTCAATACTGCCAGTCTTTATCTTGGGGTACCAGGTAATTGGCAAAATGAAAGCAGCTGGATCTCTAACATTTGGATTACTATAGGGACTGGCACTTCCTGGGAGAGAGGCAAAAAATAGATAAAAACTATAAATTGCATTAGAGAATGGAACTGGAAAGTCAGTTAAGCAGCCAAACTATTAAAATGGAAAATAAGTCTGATGTCATTCTGAAAATTAAAAGGTTTGAGTCAGATACTTAAATGCAGGACATGACAAATGAGGGTTACTGCTGCTTTTTTCCCCCTCTTAATGTCACCATTTAAAAGAAAGTGAGGTGTTAGGCAAAGAAATTCTTTAGAGATGTCAAATATGTTTTTCACTGTCTAGGAAATAATGATAACATATAAATATGTGTGTATTTATATACACACACGTGTGTGTATATATGTGTGTGTAGGTTTATTTTGCTTCAGAAGAAAATGGCAAATCATTCCAGTATCTTTGCCAAGAAAACTCTAAATGGGATCGTGACAAGTCAGACACAACTGAAAATTACTGAACAACAGAACGTGTATATTTTGGATGTGGCTTATTTCTTTAGTGTAGGGAGCTCTAGGAAAGAAATTTGCTCTAGAAATTGCAAGTTACCGTTTTTAGAGAGTGACCTGGACCACTGACATGTTAAATGACTTGCCCAAGGTCATATAATCAGCATGTCAGTAGATGGGACAGACTTAAACATTGGTCTTTCTTTCTTTTAGGGTCACTTCTTTATGCACTGTCATGCTGCCTCTCAATATAATAATAATAAATAATAACAATAATAATAGTTAATATTCACATAAAACTTTAAAATTTATAATCCATTTTTATATTAATTATTTCATTTGAGACTCATAATGACCCCTGGAGGTATTTTCTGTAGGTAATATTTAACCAGGGATGTTCTCATAGATGCTTAACAATAGGGTAGGGAGAGGAGAATGTGCCCATGATACACTTTTAGTTTAATCAACATTATTAACATTTTCCCATAACTTTGTGTCCAGACAATCATCCAGAACAAGGTAACGCATGCTGATTTAGATAGTTTGATGATTTCTGAAATGTAAATGCTCACATGGAACATTTAACAATAAGCTCTCAGGAGCTAGTTAAAGTGGGTTGCAGTGCACAACTGATAACTTGATCATTTAATAGATAAGACAAATAAGGCTCAGAGAGATTTAAGTGACCAGCCAAAAATCATCACCAGTGGTGGGACTTGAATCTAATTGCCCCTGACACCAGGTTCAGCTCTACAACCACTAAAATTCTAAATGTGGATTTTATTCCATTTCTTATTAACCTAAAATGCACTCTCTTGACTATAGAGAAACTTCAGAAAATAACATTACCCCCACTCTGTATTTGATGGGACACCATACAATCCATCCTGAAATTCCTCAGTTGCTTTCGTGTTCCTGAGACCATGGAGCATCAGACTTTTTTGAGTGAATTCGAGGATTCTGGGGATTTCTGGGGATCTTACCTTTCTTTCTACACCCTTATCCACCTTTCCAATTCAATGGGATGTGTGTGAAAGGTCTTCTTTGCTTTGCCATTTAAAAAATGAATGTTTTACAAAGCCCAGCAGCAAAAGAAAGAAAGAGAAATCCCATTTAAAGTAACTGTAAACAATATAAAACATTTGGGAATCTACCTGCCAATACAAACCCAGGAACTCTTTAAGCACAACTACAAAACACTTCTCAACAAATAAAGTCAGATCTAAATTATTGAAAAAATATCAGTTCCTCATGGGTAGGCTGAGCTAATATAATAAAAATGCAATTCTGGGGCAGCTAGGTAGCACAGTGAGTAGAGCCCTGGCCCTGGAGTCAGAAGGACCTGAGTTCGGATCAGGCCTCAGACACTTAACACACACAAACAAAACAACCTAGCTGTGTGACCTTGGGCAAGTTACTTAACCCCAAATGCCCTCCAAAAAAAAGAGCAAAAAATAAAATAAAAATAAAAATGCAATTCTACCTAAATTAATTTACTTATTCAGTGCCATATCAATCTACCAAAAATATTTTGAAGAGCTAAAAAAATAACAAAATTCATCAGGAAGAGCAAAAGGTCCAGAATATCAAGGGAATTAATGAAAAGAAATGCAAGGGAAGGTAACCTTGCTGTTACCAGATCTTAAATTGTATTATAAAGTAGCAATCATCAAAACTATTTGGTATTGGCTAAGAAACAGACTGATGGATCAGTGGAAGAGATTAGATATATAAGACATGGCAGTCAATGACTATATAGTAATCTACTGTTTGATAAACCCCAAAGATAAGTTCAAAGTGGGTACGTGATTTAGACATAAAAGGTTAAACTGTAAAGCAAAACAGGAGAGCAAGGAAGAGTTTACCTGACAGATCTTTGAAAAAGGAAGAATTTGCAAACAAAAGAGACAGAGAACATTATGAAATGCAAAATTAATAATGTTGATTATATTAAATAGTTTTTGCATAAAGTCAATGCAACTAAGATTAGAAGGATAGCAGAAAGCTGGGAAACAATTTTTATAGCCAGTGTCTCTGATAAAGGCCTCATTTCTAAAATATGTAGAGAACTGAGTCAAATCTATAAGAATACAAGTAATTCCCCAATTGATAAATGGTCAAAGGATATGAATAGTGAGTTTTTAGATGAAGAAATTAAAGTTATCTACAGTCATATGAAAAAATGCTCTAAATCACTGTTGATTAGAGAAATGAGAATTAAAATAACTCTGAGGTACCACATCACACCTATCAGGTTGGCTAATGTGACAAAATAGGAAAATGATAAGTGTTGGAGAAGATGTGGGAAAATTGGAACACTAATGTATTGTTGGTGGAATTGTGAACTGATCCAAACATTTTGGAGAGCAATTTGGAACTATGCACAAAGGGCTATAAAAATGAACATACCTTTTGATCTAGCAATACCACTATTAGATCTGTATCCCAAAGAGATCATAAAAAAGGGGAAAAGACCCACATGTACAAAAATATTTCTAGCAGCTGCTTTTGTGGTGGCAAAGAATTAGAAACTGAGGGGATACCCATCAATAGGGGAATGACTGAACGAATCATGGTATATGAATGTAATGGTGAGAAAGGTGGACTTTGTATTCACCATAAGAATTGGTGAGCTGTAGACTTCAGAAAAACCTAGAAAGACTTGCATGAACTGATGCTGAGTGAAGTGAGCAGAACCAAGAGAACATCGTACACCATACCAGCAACACTGTGCAATGACCAACCTTGATAGACTTAGCTTTTCTCAGCAATGCAATGATCTAAGACAACTCCAAAAGACTCATGAAAATGCTGTCCATGTCTAGAAAAAGGAACTATGGAGTCTGATTGTAGATCGAATCATACTATTTTCTCTTTTTTGTTGTTTTTCTTTCTCATGTTTTTTTCCCTTTTGTTCTGATTTTTCTTTCACAACAAGACTAATGTTGAAATGTTTAATATGATCATACATACATACATATATATACATATATATACATACACACACACACACACATATACACCTGTATCAGACTGCATGCCATCTTGGGGAGGAGTAGGGGGTATTTAAAACTCAAAATCTTATAAAAGTGAATCCTGAAAACCAAAAATAAATTAAAAAATAATTTTTTTTTTCTTTTTGAAGGGGGGAGGGCAGGGCAATTGGGATTAAGTGACTTGCCCAAGGTCACATGGCTGATAAGTGTTAAGTGTCTGAGGTTAGATTTAAACTCAGGTCCTTCTGATTCCAGGGCCAGTGCTCAATTCACTATGCCACCTAGTCGCCCCAACAAATAATTGTTTTTTTAAAAAGAGTGAATGTTTTAATTTCATTCCTTCAAGAAGGGAAAGGAACAAGCATTTATTAAGTACTCACTATGTACCAAGCACTGTGCTAAGCACTTTACAATATTATTTCCTTTGATCTCATAACAATCATATGATGCAGGTGCTATTATTATCCCTCATTTTCCAGGTAAGGAATTTGAGCCTGTCAGAGGTTAAGTGACTCATCCAGGGTCACACAGCTAGTATCTTTAATTCAGGTCTTCTTGATTCTAAGGCCTAGAGCTTTATCCACTTATAATGTGTTTTAACAATGGTAACATAGTATATCCAAACATTGTCTCAGGTTCCATCTCTGAACACATCCACCCAGTTCTCATTTGAAAAAATCTTTTTTTTTTTTTAACTCTGATCCACTTCACTCTCCTCTGTCATCTAAATCAAGCCTCTCTTCCCTTCAAGCCTTCAAGGACGTTAGTTTAATTAGTGATTTAACTCTCCCTCTCCCCAATAAACAGTATACCATAACAGAGTAGCTGATATATAGCATGTGCCTTACACATTTTTGTTGACTGACTGGTATTGTTTCATTCTGCAAGTGTATTCACAGAGTTATGTCTTTAAAAAATTTATACACTATTACATTTTAATTTAAACTTGGCAAAAATGTTTTTTAATTAAAAACTAGTCATAATTTTGTTTGTAAGACTAAGAGGAAGACAAAGCAAATCAAAATTGGAAATTAACATTAGTCACGAAGGCAACTGAGTAAAACATATGTCCTAACAAATCAATCCTTAAATCTCCCTTTCCCTCTCTTTCTCTGGGTAGGGTCACAGAATGCATTTACTAGATACCAACTGAATACATGATTGGTGTTAAGTACTTTGGGGGACACAGAAGATAAATTAGACATCCTAATCTCTTCAAACATTTGGACTAGGGCAGATGTGGGATAAGGGTAGGAAAAAAGAAGATAAATGAAGATACAGCAAATATATATGTGAATTTTTAATGTCTGATCAAACTTGTGATTTCATTAGAGTAGCAAACTTCAGGCGAGGAGTTTGCCTTCTACCAACCCATCCTGGCACATCCTCTGCAGCTTACAGTCAGATAGTTGCCCAGATCTGGTCACTGTGGAGTTAAGGGGCTTGGTCAAGGTCACACAGCTAATATGTGGCAGAGTTGGGCTTGAATCCAGATTTTCTCTACTCCTAAGTTAGCTCCCTATACATTAAACCACATTGCTTCTTTTGTGCTTTTATATATAATGCAATAAAAGGAGGTAATGCGAGTAATATGCTTTATAAACCTTAAAGCAATATGTAAATGCTAGCTAATATTATCTCTGTCTACATCCATATATATATATATATATGTATGTATTTTTTTTCATATGTGCCAAATTAGATGCTAAATCAACCCATATGACTTCTTGGTCAACAAGTTAGTTAATCTTTATAGAAAGACTAGAAATTGTCTATTTTTTTTCTGAGAACCTTCCAAACATTAGAAATATTCTCAAAAACTAAATAGAAATAACAAGAGTCTTGAGATTTGTAGTAATTGTTTCATATCTCATTAGGACAATTTTCTTCAATATTGAATGAAAAGGATATTCTGAAACAAAGATTCAGCACAGACCTAAGAATCTGGTGTAATGCCCACACAGGTGAAATGAGATTCCTGCTGTGCTTCTGTCTAGCAGGGCACAAATCAGAGCTTATTGCCTGTCCCCCTGTTCTATGACAGCCCCCCATGCTGCTGATGTCCTGACTGATCAAAGGAGCACCGCACTTAGAAACAGGGACATAGCTTAGCACAGGGCTGCAGAAAAGACACAGACTTGACTGGGGCCCTGAGATGGCACATCCTCCAGGGGAGGGAATGTGCCCGGGCATGTCACAGCCTGCTTGCCAAGACTGCTGTCAGGACTGCACAGTAATGAGCTCACGTATACTGGGGCTCTAGCCTACTGGGTTCATTTCCTACCCAGTTCAGAGCACTGGAGGCTTTCAAAGCCTTTTGTAAAAAAAAAAAAAAAAAAAAAAAACGAACTGTCCAACTCTGCCCTCCCACCCCCTTTGGTGTTTTAAAGCCAACAGACTCCTGGGACACAGATCACTGCATCACTCCCAGTTGACACAGGAGGACAGGGAAATTCTCCGAAGTTATATGAGTTACACAGGACCATCCATCACACTCAGGCCAGAGGAAAGGACTGAAAGACAGCTGCCAGGCATAAAGTGGAACTCTGTTCTAGGCTTCACCACACGTCATGGGATCATTAACATGAATTCTTAGGAGAAATGGGACCAAAGTGCCAAAGATCAGCCTAGATCAGGGTCAAGGTACCCTGGTTAATCACTCATAAGGAGATGAAGCAGATACAAAAGGAGTCTGGGTTACTTTTTTCTATGAAAGGTTAATTTTCTAACAAGTTGGCTGCTTTATCAGTTGTACGACTAGAATCAGAAAAACCCTGGATTCTAATTCTGCTTTTGACACTTCCTAGTTGTATGTCCTTGTACAAATCACTTAACTTTCCTGAACCAGAGTTTTCTTATCTATAAAAAAGAAATAATAATACCACTTTCTTCAGTTTTTGAGATAACAAATATAAAAGTTCTTTGCAAACCTTAAATGTCAGCAATTAGTGTTGCTATTAATTTTGTACAGGTGCTTACATTTCTATTATTCCCCACTTGTTTAATCTATCCAAATCAAACCCATTCTTCTAGGCAAATTTGGGTCATATCTCTTTGATAATGCCTTCCCCAACTATCCCAGGACTAGACAATCTCCCCTCTCTGAAGGCCTACTGAAGTTCAGAGGTCAGAGCCCATGTCATACTTTTGTAACCCACACAAAGGTTGGCACAGTGATTGGCATATAATAGGCACTCAATTACTTCATGTTGTCAGTTAAATGATGGGCAGCTAGGTAGTACAGAAGATAGAGTGTGGGAACAGGCCTGGCATCAGGAATACTCATCTTCCTGAGTTCAGATCTGACCTTAGACAGACATTTACTAGCAGTCTGACCATGAGCAAGTCACTTAATCCTTTTTTACCTCAGTTTCCTCATCTGTAAAATGAGCTGGAGAAGGAAATGGCAAAACACTCTAATATCTTTGCCAAGAAAGCCCCAAATGGGATGATGAAGAGTCAGATCTGACTAAAAATGACTGAACACCAAAGAGGGCTGATTGACTGATCCACTTTTAATTCTACCAAGAATACAAGAGTGAAAAATCTTAAATCTTTTCTCAGTAAAGGATAATTGAAACTACTGATTTAAAATAAAAGGTATATTAGTTTACTGTTTAAACATCTGAGTTCTTAGTTATGGAACCAATAGTCTTTTTGGCCTTCATGATCTGGTTCCAAACTGTCAGGATCTCAGATGTGGCTATTGATATACTGCAAGTTGCCCATGTGTGGGGGCTGGTTCTGAGCAATGAGTTGCCCGTTTTCCTGATGTCTCTTATCTATTCTTCAAACTGCATTTTGCCTTTCAATACCCACCTGTTCTCCTACTTGTTCACCCTCCTGGTCTCCTTTTCCCTTGCTTTTCTGGTATTTGGTTGCTTGCCTGATGTGCCACACCTCTTGCTACCTTACTTCAACTTCTGCCATTAGCTTGCCCTACAAAGCCTGCTTTCTTGTTTTAAAACACTGGCAGGTAAAGACAGAGGGTAGGTTGTATTGGTACTGAAGTACAATGGAATTTTCCATTGTATAGATGCCATACAATGTATTTATATTGTCATAGTAGAAAGAAAACTGGATCTGGAGTCTGGAGACCTGGCTTAATCATTTAGTACCCTTATGAACTTTAATAAATCCCATAAACTTTCTGGGCTGCAGTTACCTCTTCTATGGAACAGGAATAATGTACAAAGAAGGAACAGTTATGGCTGCAGTTATCAAGTCTTATTAATAATGGTGTAAATTAGTCATATTTTTTTTACTTTTTAAAAAACTGGAGAGTAGCATTATTTAGAAGTTATAAATTCACTAATTTCCCCCTGGGCTTTGGGTATTGAAGATAATAGATCAATTAATATTTATTAAGCACCTACTATTTGCCAGGAACTATGCTGACTGCTAGGGATATAACGAGAGGCAAAAGACAATCTCTGTCCTTAAGGAGATTACAGTCTAGTCAGGGAGATACATGTAAAGAAATATAAAGAAAGCATGCTATAGAAATAGGAAAAATAGGAAATAATTAACAAAGAAAAGACATTAAATTTTACAGGGGTTGGGGAAGGCTTCCTGTAAAAGGTAGAATTTTAGTTGGGACTTAAAGGAAGTAAAGGAGGTCAGTAATCAGAGGGGAGAAGGGAGAGTGTTCTAAGAAATGGAGTGTCTTGTTCATGGAACAGCCAGGAGACCAATATCACTAGAACAAAGAGTATGTGATGGAGAGTAAGGAATAAGAAAACTCGAAAGGTAAAAGGAGCTAGGTTATGAATGGCTTTGAAGACCAACTGGACCATTTTGGTTTTGATCCTTAAGGCAACAGAGAGCCAATAGAGTTTATTGAATAGGTGAGGTGACACGATCAGATCACTTTAGGAAAATCACCTTGGTAGAGGATGGATTGGAGGGAGGACAAACTTAAGGCAAAAGTACAGAAGACCTCAGGCTTTCCAACCAGGACTAAAGTAGATGAGGTAGGAGATTCAATATCAAATGAAGGAATAATTGCCAAGCACTTAGTACAGTGCTTGACATATAGTAAGTGTTATGCAAATGTTAGCTATGGTTATTATTAGGACCAGCTGTGTCAGGGCAGGGGCATCTGGACTATAGCAGGGACAGGTCCCAGCTCCTGTATAGTGGTATCCTATTCCAGGTTTACAATGGGAACTAGAACTCAGGTTTAGCTAAACATGCCAACATTATAGGAGGAGTCTGAGCCTGGCACAAAGTTTCAATCCAAAAAATGAAGCTAATTACATGAGAAAAATCTTAACAGAATACAGAAATAATATGGGTTAATAGAATCCCAAGATAAAAGCCCTGAAGAAGAAAGTAACTCCTGAGTAACCACAAAGAGAGAACACAAGGACTTAGGGAGGATTTGATCACAAGCACTCCAAGAGTGGATGGAAATGAAGAAATAAGTAAAATAACCAACTAGTAAGTATTACCAGGCATTGTTTTATATACTAGGGATACACACACAATGCATTAAAATAAAAGATCCTTGTGTGAAAGGATTATTTAACAGGTGAGACAATTAGTAACTGGACATAAATATGCATTTTATGTGAGAACTATAAAGAGAATAAATCAAAGTAAATAAATTCAAGATAGTATGGTAGTAAAGACACTAGTAATTAGGGGAATCAAAAAAGCTTCATAGAGAAAGTGATATTTGAGTGTGTCATGAAAGAAGAGAGGAATTCTATGAAGGGGAGATGAGAAAGAAGTGAATTCCAAGCATAGGAAATGGTCAGCATGAAGAAATGGAAAATGAAGATGGAGTATGGTAGTGAGGGACAAAGGACAGTCGGGCTGGACCTCAGGGTGGTAGAAGGGAAGTCACATACTATGAAAGTGAAAAGTAGGGAAAGGCAACTTAGAAGTGAAGGGCTTTAAAATCCAAGTTGAGGCATTTCAGTTTTATCCTAGAAGCAATAGGGAACCATTAGAGTTTAATGAATAGGAAAATGACGTCATCTGACGTGTAATACATAGAGATCACTTTGGTAGCCATGTCGCAGAGGAGAGACTTGAAGCAGATGGATTAATTAGGAGGACATTGTAATAATTTGGAGAAGCAATGAGATCCAAAACTAAGGTGGTAGAAAGAAGGAAGCCTATGAGATAGATGTTATAGAAATAGAAAAGGCAAGACTTGGGAATATCTCAATGGCAATTTGGAACTGACCTTCCAGGAGGCACTAAGTTGGATTCATTGATTCATTCTACAATTCCAGGCTCGCAGTCAGACAGTTTGGAGGCCTCACGATTGCTTGACAGGCTTTTGGCTCTCCACCTATAGCACTAAGTAATTGTCTAGTTTACTAGATACCTCAATGACTCTGACTAAAGGAAAGCAAAAAACAATTAGTTTTCCCTATGACCACAGAGATGCATTACAGTGCCAGTCTTAAAGTATACCACCGTAAGCCAATCCATTATCACATTCCTCCCATGTGAGGATGTCTCCCCAGAACATATGTCTTTTCTCTCACTCCCTGCCAGGAGCCTCCTTTGTTGCCAGGGCATACCATCTTAACACTAGATGCTCAGAAACCTGTTTCACTGGGCATCTCACTCTACTAATTCTCTCTTTCTCTTTTTACCCTCAATTTTGATTTTTAGAAGTCTTTTGCTAGTTTAGAGACGGGTTTTGGTTTTGGGTTTGTTTTTGTTGTTGTTGTTGTTGTTGTTTGTTTGTTTGCAAAGGCGCAGGAGTACATTTTGTCTTTAGGAAGAGAAGGAAAAAGTTTAACCTTAAAATTAGGTCCAAGCTTGGTGGTATCTCAGTTATCTTCATCCTCTGATAGTTTCTTCAGGTCTGTGTGTAGAAAACCACAGCAGTGTTAAAAGTAAACACCCTTTCCAAAAGGCATGCTGTGTGTTAACACCCTAAACAAGTCTTTCTGAGCCAAATCTCCATAGCACCACAATGCTGCTGCTGCTCAATAAATTATCTGTATTCACCTAATTAGAGAGGTATTATATGTGAGAGTAATAACAGCTTCACATAAGGAAACTTTTGATCAGTTGGGGTAGTTTGAAGGCACCTGCTTACCCTGGGCCAAGGTGGCCAAGTATAAGTCTCTCCACCCAGAAGTGTCCCTTGAAAATGTAATCCAGCATTAGGTTTCTATGGTACAATTACCATGATAGTCAGGTACTATCATGCAGTCTGTTCCTGTCCAGTTTCCAACACTTCTTCTGTGCCCTCTCCCTCCAGTGGTTATAAAAGCGGTCATGGATGATCCATCATTTGGGGTTTAGAGACAGAATTATTGTAATGACTGACCCATCATTTGGGACTGAAATGAAGAAGGCAGGAAGTCAGGACTATGGGGTGAGAAAACCAATATTTGTGGATGGCTTCAGGTGCATTAAAAAAACCAAACTTGTTTCATAGTGAATTTTTTAAAATTCTAAACTTATAGGAAAACTCCCTATCACACAAACAAAATGAGAAAAAATCATGGCACAGAAAGTCACAGACTTTAAGAAATTTATACTGTATTAAAAAAATCTGTATATTTATTTAAACAAAATAACAACAGAGACGTCTTGTTCGCCTTTGTGTCTCCTTCTAATCTCTTTTTCTTTTATGTATTTTGGGACCATTTTATTGTTGTTTCACTAAAACACTATTAAAAATAATTGTAGTAAGCATGCATATTATTCTAATTTTCCTAGAGTACCAGTTCACCAAAGACTTCCCAGATTTAGTTGTGGTGTTCATAGCTGTCATTTCTTATGTCGGGTTATGGTACAATCATAACCACATTCTATTCTGTTCATGGGATACAATGCATTCAGCCTTTTCCAGATCATTAAGCATGTTGTTTGTTTGTATATGTGTGAGTGTGTGTGTGTGTGTGTGTGTGTGTGTGTGTGTTGAACAGATTCATTTCCAATCAGAGCTCCAATGGGATGATTGTTGTCTTGCAAATGGTGATGAAGAGTTACCTACAGCTGTCCTAGGAACCAACCACTATTAGGGATCTCTGCCAGATTCACTATACACCACAATCTTCTCAAGAGGAACAATAAACAATCCAATAACTTGAGGCTAATAATAAAATGGTTATAAGATTATGTTTCAGACACTGCATTTCACAAAACACATACATAACACTGGAGTTCATGGCCTGAGGAGGGAGAAGTCATTTTTTTTAAGTCTGTTTTATCCTTAGAGGATTGAAAAAAAATCAGAGTTGAGCCATCACCTAAAATTAGAACCTTGCCTATATTTTAGTACTTATTTGCCTGAATGTTCCAAGGGGAAAAAAATCGGGGCAAAAGTTATTCTTATTATGTTGATGTGACATGTAAGAGCAGCTAATACAGTTAGAACAAGTCCTTCAAATAACTGAGAAGAGTGTCTAACCTAAGAAGTTCACCTCCACAGACTTAATTAGATACAAGAACGGACAGATATTGTGGTTTTTCTGGCCTCCAAACATACAGTTCTCTTTCTATTGATTCGTTGCCTAAGCTACTGAGCCATCAGCATTTTATTCCAAACTTGGCATCAAGTTTATCCACAATAATTAAAGCCCAGAATGTCTGCACACCCAAACTGTGCCATAACACCTGACAATATGCTCCATTGTCCCTCAGAAAAAGGACAAAGGTCAATGTCTGGTCGCCAAATGGCCCGAAGTATCAGAAACCACTTCATAAAGAAAAATGGTTTGTCTGAGGTTTTTCTCAGAAGACATTTACTAAACAGACACTATCAGCCTCTTTCCTACTGGTAATCTATGGGCAGCTGAAGAAATTGGCTATTTACCTGAAAGCAAACTAAACAAACTACTGAATTTCAGTTACACAATCATTCCAAGCCAATAGATTCTCAATGGGATCTCTGTAAGAGAGAGAAAGAGGGAGGGAGGGAGGGAGGGAGGGAGGGAGGGAGGGAGGGAGAGAGAGAGAGAGAGAGAGAGAGAGAGAGAGAGAGAGAGAGAGAGAGAGAAGAAAGAGAGAGAAGAGAGAGGAAAGAGAGGGGAGAGGAGGAGAAGGGAGAGGGAGAGGGAGAGGGGGAGAGAAAGAGAACACGCAAATTTGTAAGGAAGGCTTGCATGCTTTCTTCCTCCCTTTTTGGTTTCCAGGGAAATGTCTGTTAACAGTGTTATTCTATAGTCTGTGATCACACCTGAATTTGCTCAAGTCAAGTGCTTGGCCAGATAAAAGAAGCCAATAAGCAACCCACATTGGAATCAGGTTGAAAAGCACAATTTAATCATAATGTGGGAGTAGACTTTCTTCCGTAGATTGGAAATGTATCAGTTTTAATGAATTTTAGTATTTGGATGGCTCTAGGTTCTTATTCACAGAGGTTTTCCCTCTACCTGTACTCTCTGTAATCTCTTCTGCCCCTTGGCCCCACACCTTCTCATCCTGAGTGATTCCTGTCCAGTGCTTTCCATAAATCCTACATACATAATCAATCATATGTGTTTCCTTTGGTTCTTTTGATGTCCTGAAGGTATCAGTGTGCCATTTGGGATGTCCAGCTGTTATTTCTGACTCCCAGTACATAACTGTCCCACCTCCCTTGTTGGACACATGTGATGTAGTAGACTGGCCCAGCTGGAGTCAGGAAGACTTCTGTCTAGGTCCTCCCTATGACACTTAGAGGATCCAGTGGAGATGGAGTGCTAGGCTGGAAATCAGGAAGACCTGAGTTCAAATCCAGCTTGAGGTAGTTATTAGCTATGTAGCCCCCAGGCAAATCACTTAACCTCTACATGCCTTAGTTTCCTGATCTGCAAAATGAGGAGAATAATAGCACCTACCCTTTAAGTTGTTGTGAAGACCAAATGGGATAATAATTGTAAAGCATTTAGTACAGTGCTTGGTAAGCAGTATAGAAAAATTAGCTATTATTATCATAACAATATTACTAGCTGTGGGACCAGAGGGAAGTTATAGCTTCTTGGGTACTCAGTTTTCTCACCTGTAAAATAGGGATAATAATACCTTTGATTTTTCAATCAATCAATTAATTAGTCACTTTTTTCTTTGTTTTCAAAAAGCTGGAACAACTTACATTTTATCCTATGCAATTCTCATTTATATCTTGAAACAGAGCTCTGAAAATACAGGTTTAACAAAAAGGCCATTGTGATGCACATGAAGCTACTTCCCTAACTCTTAAACCCAAATGACTCTGGCTTTCACTGAATGGTTAATAATAGCCACAGCCCAAGCTTCCTAGCTCAGAGTTAAGGTTTTGATGTTTTAGAATGAGTGTAAATAGCAACTGTTTTCTGCTTCTGTCTGAAATCCTAAGCCTTCCCCTCCCAGAATGAGACTTTTGTAATGATAAACTTGGCCATCTTTTGTCTCAATTCCTAGCTTAAACATTAAATGGGTGTTGCCTCAGACATTATTGAGACCAGGGAAAGACTTTAATGTAGAAAGGCCAAGGTCTCCCACTGCATTGGAGCCATGGCTAATAGTCTTCTTGACTTTTATCTTATCACTGGACTCTGATGACTCTGGAGGAGAGAGTGAGGCTGACCACTTTATGCAACTCTGCCTCACTTATATACAATTCATGCACTTGTCAAGATATCACCCTCACAATGTCACTGGTGTTCTTGAAAAATGAAGGACAAACCACAACACCTTTAGTATTTACCTCATAGTTATTTTGAGGTTCAAATGAGATGACATTCATAATGTTGGGAAACTATAACAAACTTAAAAATTCTGTCACCACCACCAGGATCCCCACCACCACCACTTCCTGTGAACAAGTAAAAATAGGAAACTATCAGACTAATACTATCCAGAATGACTCCATCCTGTTCTCTTTCCTAGGAGTAGCTACCCTAGCAACAGTTTCAGGATACCACTGGGGTCTCTAACCATTTCTGGATATCTCTAGGTTTCTCCTCCTCTAGGGTCTGAGGTCCAAGGTCTCTAGATTTCCTCAATGAATTTGTGCTGAAACACTGATTTAAAGATACCTTGGGCAAGCTTTTTGTTCTGGGAATATTTTGTGAAACTTGTCCTGGGTTCTGGAATATCTAGTCATGGCTTTGGTAACAGTTCATTGATAATCTGCAAGACCTACACAAAGGCAAAAATAACACCTACAATTTTAAAATCATCTATCTGCTGTTTGTAGAGGCTGCTAGGTAATACATCAGATGAGTGATAAACTTGGTGCTAAGTTCAAATCCAACCTCAGAAATTTCCTAGTTGTGTGACCCTGGACAAATCACTTAACTTCTGTTTGGCACTGGAAAAGGAAATGGCAAAGCACTTTAGTATGTTTGCCAAGGAAACCCCATGGGCAGAGGTTCACAAGGTCACAAAGAGCCAGATAAAATAAAAAAAGACTGAACAACAACAATAGCAACTGGGTGGACGTTAAAAGCATAAGCTGCAAATTCCTGGATCTTGTTATGTACTTCTGCCATCATCATCATCATCATCATCACTAGCACTGCTGCCATCATCACCATCATCACCACTACACTATAACTTCTCCTCCTCCTACTACTACAGATTCCTGAATCCCTGGGGGAGTCTTGTCCTTAGAACATTGAATATCTGACTCTAGCTAGAAGCTTGGAAATTTCTTCGATTCTAATCGAAGTCAGAGTATCTGGAGGATACATTTTAAAGATAATTCTCCCAAGAGATTCATGAGTTATTGGATAGATGAAAGACATAAAAGCCTCATGGACTAATTATGGGCCATGTATTATTACATTTGACATTTGCAATTTAATCCAAGGGAGTTATTTCATTTCAAGAAGAGCAAGAAGTCATCCTGGCAAACAATGATTCTACCTTATCATTAAATCACTCCAATTTCCTGACTCTGAGCCAATCTTCTGGCCTATGAAGCCAGCTGTCTCTAAAATCTGCACATCTTCATTACTGGTTGGTTTTCTCAATTTCTGTGCTTCCTCATTTTTCTTCTTCCATTCCCGTCTGTTTCCTTTTACATTCTTATATCTCTGGTGGTCTATCCCCAAAGCCAGAAGACAACTATTGAGCATAGTAACTCAACCAAACAACCATGGTAGAGGAGGTGAGCATACAGCATCCCTTTCTGATCCCCTGTACTATAGGTGACCAATAAAAGTTAAAGATCTTTTTCCACTACATCTAATTCTTTGCTTCTCAACAAGTCAGCTAATCATAAAGATACACCATCATAGTAACATGTCTATATTTCACTACATCAAAGCAACTGAGACTTTACTGATGTGGGAGATCCATTGGGCAGGCAAACTGGTACAATGAAAAAAGAACTTCTACATGGCCTTAAATAAATCACTTAACATCTTTCGGTCTCAGCTTCTTACATGATATAATGGGAAGTAGGAGGGTTGAATTAGAAGGCCTTTGAGGCCCCATCCAATTAAATCTTGGATTCTGTGGTCTCTCCACCAACCTAGAATGCAATGCCCTTTAAGTAAATGGAATCTTCATACATTTCTGTGGCCAGAACAATTCATCTCCTGGTGCCCATCCTTCTAGTGATGAGTCTTTCCACACTTATCAAGGCTAGTAATCAGATAATAGACATACTGTTTGTTATTGGATCCATACTTGAAACCTTTCCATGCTTGGCATGATGTGCCTCAGTTTATCCTCCCTCAAATATTCAAGAACCCCGATGAGGCCATTTATATGGAGTAGCATAGCAAAAACTGGCATAAATATGCCATCTCTTCTACAAAGAGCTTAAAGCATATCGCATCATGAAGTAAATCTAGCTACATTTCTCTCTGCGCGGTCCAGCTAGGGCATCTCCAGATTCAAAAGGGAAAGAGAATGGCTCAAAAAAAGATATTCTTTTGTATGGACTAAATACAAATGACCAAAACAACATATCTCAAAATATGTGATAGTGATAGAAGAGAGAAAGGGAAAATGATGAAAGATCAAAAAGGAAAAAAAATAAATGAGAAAAATGAAAAACAATAACAGAAACTGATATTTCTATAAATAAGATTAGCAAATGACTTCATAAGCATTAGCTCATTTTCTCCTCCCAACAATCCTGCAAATCCTACAAGTATTATTATTATAGCCTTATTTTATAAATGAGGAAACCGAGGCTGGAAGAGGTTAAGTGACTTTCCCAGGTGAGATAACAAGGAAGAATCAGAGGAAGGACTCAAACCTATGTCTCTCCTGACTCCAAGCCCATTTATCTTCTCCATTAAACCAGAACCTTTAGAAGCAAACAAAGAAAGACCATTGAGAATTAGGAAAATATTAGTGCCCTTTGTTTGGAAAGGCATAGCAACAGAATGCTCAAATAATATCAAATCACTAAAAGGGAAGATACAGATAAGATTTTTTAAACCAACAATACCAACACCAAACAATAGATTTCCTGTCTAAGGGCATTTTATATATAAAAGCTCTACTATACTAACCACCCACTAAACTGTAATCACAGAGGCAGAGACAAAGGACAGAATAGAGAAGAAAGATAACTGACCAGTGTATAGAGCACTGGCCCTGGAGTCAGGAGGACTTGAGTTCAAATCTGAGTTCAGACACTTGATTACACTTACTAGCTGTGTGACCTTGGGCAAGTCACTTAAACCCAAATGCCTTGCCCCCTCCAAAAAAAATAAAAAGATAATTGACACCTAGGAGATGCCTCCAAGTCTGTCCATCAGTCAGAGAGCATTAAGTATCTATTAAACCCTAGACACTGTGCTGAGTGCTAAGGTTAGAAATACAAGTAAGAGGAAAGACAATCTCTGCCCTGGGGGAGGCTTACCTTTTAATGGGAAAGCCAACAACATAAAAGGAATGGGGGAGGGGTCAGGAGCCTGTTGGAATATAGCCTGGTGGAAAATAAAGAAATGGCTGGCATGGGCACTCCCTCTCAATATAGGTCCTGGGAGGAGCTCTCTGCTCTTCAATCAGAGGAAAGGGAAGAAGGAGCAAAGGATAGTTCTGAGATGTGTTTATGAAGTCCAGGACTAGAGATCTTCTAGGAAAAAGAGCTTTCTGGAGCATAGTGTTAAAGTCCAGAGGATCGTAGCCTGGTGGGAAAAAAATCACCTTCCATCTACTTACTGTCCAGATGACCAAATTCCTCCCATGACATAGCCTGTACCTTGGGGAAGCATGAAGGTGGAATATTATAAAACCCCCTGGAGTAGATTAAGAGATTAAGATGGACACAAAGGAATATAATTCAGTTTTTCTTGCCCAGTGTCTTGGGCCACTCTGATTCTGCCAATATCTGACAGGAATGGGCCTTGATTAGGTAGGTCCAACTGTGACTACATAGACAAAAATGATAAGGTCCCTGCTCTCATAGAGCTTACATTTTACTTGGGGGCGGATATACCAAGCACATCAATGAATAAAGCAAAGTGTATATTTAAAAAAAAAAACCAAACACAAAGCAATTCCTGGAGGAAGAAGAATAGCAATGATTTGGGAATAGAAGGGAATAAGGAAAGAACTCATGACTGAAGTGGTACCTGAGGTGAGCCTTGATGGAAGCAAAAGGTTTTAAGAGAAACGGATGAGGAAGAAGCATATTCTAGTTAAATCTGGACAATCTGTGCAAAAGGGAAAAAAAAAGAAAGGAAGGAAACAAGCCTTTATTAAACACCTACTATGTGCCAAGCAAGCCTTTATTAAACACCTACCATGTTCCAAGCACTGCACTAAGCACTATACAAACTTTCTCTCATTTGATTCACAGCACAGTTCTATTATTATCCCCATTTACAGATACAGAAACTGAGGCAAAGGTTAAGAGGCTTGCCGAGGGTCACATGGCTAATACATGTTTAATGACATATTTGAACCTAAATCTTCCTGACCCCCTTCCCAGTGCTCTATCCCCTATGTCCTTCAGCTACCTTGACATCCAAGGCAATGGAGCACAATATATAGAGCCCAGTAAGTAGTCCAGTTATACTAGAACCCAAGGATAAGTAATAATGAAGGACTGAGATGGCATCAAAGAGAAGGGAGAAGACAGCCTTGTCCTTAATCAGCTCCTTGGAGAGCTGCTTAATTAATCACTTCTTCCTCTCAAAATGCCTCAAATAAAAAGTTTTGACATATTCTTTTCCAAAGCATCCAGATGTTCACAAGCATGGGGATATTTCTTCTTATTTTTTTTTTTATCCTTGAACAACCTAGGGTTTCAAAAAAGCCTACAGAGCACAAATGGCCTGAAGGAACCAGCAATTTAGCTTGGCTGATTGACACCCAGGATGGAGAATAGCACTGAGTCAACAACTTCAGGTAAACCCCAGATCTTTCCTCAGTCAAAACCTTTGCCTAAGCATTTCAGGGTTTGATGTGATGAGAAGAAAGGTTGAGGGTTTAAGAACTGATGGGTATAAGTGGAGGGAGATACTTGGAGGCAGGTAGTGAGGAGTCAGGGTTCGGGACCAAGAATTCCCACATCATGAATAATCTTTCACAGAATCACATTGACAGAGCATCTCATTTACCCTGTCTCTATCTTCTCTTAGGCTTAGACTGTAAGCTCCTTGAGATCAGGGACTGTTTTTACTTTTCTCTGTATCCACAGTGCTTCGCATAGGGCCTGGAAAATAGTAGGTGCTAGGGGCAGCTAGATGGCGCAGTGAGTAGAGAGCCGGCCCTGGAGTCAGAAGGACCTGAGTTCGGATCCAGCCTCAGACACTTAACACACACAAACAAAAACCTAGCCGTGTGACCTTGGGCAAGTTACTTAACCCCAATTACCCTCCAAAAAGCAAAAAAAAAAAAAGAAAGAAAGAAAGAAAAATAGGTGCTTAAAAAATGCTTGTTGTTGTTGATGGATCTCAGCATTGGAAGGGACCATTAATTAGCTCAACCTATACAAGCACAAGAGTCCTCTATACTTAAATGGTTGTCCCACCTTCAATGAAAAAACTGAAAATGAGGAAGAACCCATTACCCTGAAGTAGCCCATTCCATTTTTGGATTGCTCTGATAGTTGCTTCCTTATGTGGAAGCACTAATTTTCTCTGCAATTTCTTTTTTTTTAAATGATTTTATTTTATTTTATTTTGCTTTTTGGAGGGCAATTGGGGTTAAGTAACTTGCCCAAGGTCACATGGCTAGGTTTTTGTTTGTGTGTGTTAAGTGTCTGAGGCCGGATCTGAACTCAGGTCCTTCTGACTCCAGGGCCGGCACTCTACTCACTGCTCCACCTAGCCGCCCCTCTGCAATTTCTTACTACCATATCTAGTTCTCCCTTTTGGGGTCAAGTAGAATAAACTTGATCCTATTCTCCAAATACTTGATTATCATGACCACTATGTCTCTCCTCCCTAACTAAACCAAACTGAATTCAACATTAAGTAGCAAGAACTGAATGTCTTTCTCCATCTAGTTGCCTTCTCTGGATGTGTTCTGGCTTATAAATGTCCTGCCTAAAGTGAGATACTCAGAACCCATGCTCTCTCATTAAATTTGCAGCCCATTAAAATCCTCATTTTCCCCTCAAATTGTTGTTTGGCCATATCTCCCCATTTTATATTTGCAAAATTGATCTTTAAACACTAAGTATTTAACTTTACATTTACCCGTACTAAATTTCATCCCAATCAATTTGACCAAGCATATTAAGTCCTTTCTGGAGCCCTAGTCTATCATTCAGCATGGCAGTTATCCCTCCAAGCTTTATGCCTTCAGTGAATTAAATAAGTATGTCATCTATGCCTTTATCCAAGACACTGACTAAAAAAGTATTAAACATTTAAAGATGTTCAACACTCTCACAGTTGAAACTATCTAAAAATAGAATGGCCTGTCTTGGGATATTATATTTCCATCCATCCATCCCCCCACCCCTCATGCCTCCACTTCCAACAAAGGAGCTGCTGACCATTTAATGGGTATTGTAGAGGGGTTACTTGTTCAGGTATGCCTTGGATTATGTGATTCTGAGGTAGGTCTCCATCCACTCTGGAAGGATTTTATGATTCAGCAATTTTTTTTCCCAGCTAGCCACCAGACAAGACAAAACTAAAGAAAGGGAATATAAACATAACCCAAGTATTCTAGGTCTTCATCCAACACTCTGTTAATTGTCATGTCAATGTCATGCTTGCTATTAATGCTGAATCTAAAATGTCCCTGTCTTGCCAAGTACACTTCCTCAAAAGATCCCCTTCTCTTTACTATATTAATCACGTCAGATGTCTACAGTAAGGATGCCTAGGCTGTATGTCCATAGCTATCTGCTGTCCTCTGTTCTCTGGTGTTTATCAGCTTCATATTCTGGGTCTTTGCTTCCTAGAAATTGGTCTCTCCAATTCATACTGGGGATTCATTGAATTTGATCAATTGTTTCTAGCAGTGACAAACAGGTGACATTTTAGAAGGGGCAAACATGGGGCGGCTAGGTGGTACAGTGAATAGAGCACTGGCCCTAGAGTCAGGAGGACCTGAGTTCAAATCCAGCCTCAGACACTTGACACAGACAAACAAAAACCTAGCCATGTGACCTTGGGCAAGTTACTTAACCCCAATTGCCCTACAAAAAGCAAAAAACCCCAAACAAATAAACAAAAAAGGGGAAAACATGTTGAGGAGAAAACCTTTCCTATCCCCAGCCAGGGTTGGATTATCTCATGAGGTCAGAGTCAAACCTGTGGGTAAGTTTAAGAGAAGAGATGCAGGTGGCTAGAGGCCCCAGGTCCCTGATATTCTATATAACTGCATCCTCTGCTTTTCTCTTTCTCCTATGGCTCCCATTCCTTCCAGGTCCTGATCCCACCCACTCCATTCTTCCTTCACCACTCCACGCCAGCAAAACTATTAAAGGAAATTCTTCAGGAGACCTAACCACCACCTCTCCTACCCCCATTCCCACAGCACCCCCAAAAATGATCAATTGTTTTCTGTTGTAGTTTGATCTTGTTCAGCCAGACTTATTCCTTTACAACCAAGAAAGAATTTGTGGTCAGGATAATATCCGGTTGGGTGCTTCTTAGAGGGCCCTAGGATAGTCTTCCCTCCTTCTCTTTCTCCTCACCCAATGCCCCTCCGTCTCTCTGTCTCTCTCTTTTTCTACTACTCTCCCTTCCTTACTCCTTTTTTTCTCTCAACAGAAGATAACACACAACTATTTACTAATACTCAAACTGAAATGACTCTTTCATTAAAATGCTATTC